>JBAGKK010296667.1:0-20166 GCA_037177015.1 Euceroptres primus
ATTACTGTAAAACTAACAGAAGTTATCTGTTGAAATAGGGATAGCAGTTTTTTTGTTATATTTGAAATATGTCAGTACAGAACTAAATAACCAACATTTTTGTCGAAAATGGGTTTCTTGTATAAAAAGTTCGTAAAAAATCAAATACATGTTGTGCTAAAAGAATTTCGGGGATTACAGCGGTTGAGTATTTCAGTTTTAGGGGAAATAGAGTCCCTTTTTTTTGAAAAAAGGTATTTTTTTCTAAAAGGAAATTTTTGTATTAAAAATACCACAGGAGTGAATAAATATAATTAAATGAATGTTTATAGAAGCAGGAAAAAAAGAACCAAAATTATTTCAATGTATTCACAGAAAATCCCTGGGTATCATTTTAATTGGCAGCAAAATAATGATTGTCCTTTAATCTTACTATAAACATTCGTGATTTTTATCTAATTTCGATACGAACAATAACTCCTTTATTCATTGAAGTATTTTTTATAATTCTGTTCGTCGAATTTTATTAAAAATAATTTGTAGAGAAACTATAGAGTGTACAAAATTTTCTTATTTAACAAATTATAAACATATTATTAGTTTTAATAAAATTCAACAATCAAAAATATTCATGCTTTATGTTTCTTTGGAAACAGTAAAAATGGAACAAAAAGGCATACGAATTTATATAATCGATTTACAGTCATTGTGTCGAATACCCACACAGTAGCTTCAAATCTATTTACATATTTTTTTGAAGAAAAATATGTTTTTTCCAGTATAGGAAGTGCAGGTGGAATCCACCAATGGAAAATATTGAAAATATTGACTTTTTGTCAACCTAAATTCTCCTCTGAAAAAGTATGCAGTGCATGTACAAAGGCCATTACCAAGGTAAAACTGGACTGGAGAAGGTGTCATTCTGAGGGCTTTGTAAAGAATTTTTAAGATATGTACCAAGACGGTTTTCAAAAACTAAAAATTAGGTAAGTCAATTTTATGAATTTTTGGTGCTTTTCTACTTTTTCCGGCTGAAATAATTCTACGGAAATAAAGAAAATTCTGCGTGGGTTGTGTAGAAATTCTATATTCCTTAGAAGTGGAAATTATATCTAGGTAAGTTACAATGGAATTGCATTCGGAATTTCCACATGCAATTTCGAAGGAGCAATTTCCACAGACTTTTTTTACTGGATATAATTTATATAATTAAATATTATTAAATTAATTTTGAATTTCCAAAATCTTTTATTTTAATTTTAAAAAACCACAGCCAAGTAGTTACTAGTTTGGATGTGTCCACGTTGGGGTGTATCTTGTGTTCACTTCATGAACACTTTTCTTCCTTATAAAGATTGTTGCTGTTTTTACCAATAGAGAATTTGCATCACCTCTTTTTTAATGTTTAAAATCTACATTTGCAGAAAATCTCTTATTTTGAAATTTTAGCATTTATTAAAGAATTTTTGTTTAAATACAATTATTTTATATTTTGTTGACATTTATTTATTGCTTGGCACATATACCTTTGTTATAACCTAACCTTTGAAAAAATTGTTTATTAATGATAATGTTAATTTTGATTCGCATTAATTTAAAATTTCCTGTATTTGAATTTTTCGAGAATTTAAATTGTCAGGAATTATTTTTGGTATTTTTTCGCACTCGGGATCGTGGCTTTTTGGCAAAAAAATGTTGTCCCAAACTTTTAGGAAGTGGTGCCATTTTCTAAATGGCGGTTTTTTGACAATCGCACAATTTCATTAAAACTTTACGCCCGCTGACCGTCATCGAACTGAAATTGGCAACTTCACTCTGGATAAGCAGGCACCTAAAGGAGCGTTTTCAAGGGGGTGGGACAAAAATATATTTTTAGCAGATTTTGAGAACATGCTTCAGTATAACCTTTTTTCATGTTTGAAGTATTTGCCTTTTTAAATTTTTAACAGCTGAGAATGAGAAACACAAAAAAAAATTGAACGCAGCATACGATTTTCTGAAAATTTGAATCAACCCATCGGTTAGAAGAACTCTCCACATAACTGACGTCACACCAATCAAAAAAACTATTACTCTCCGGATATTTTTCCTATTTAAAAGAGTTAAATTACAAATTATTTAAATATAATATTTGTTCATTGTAGTCAGAAATAAATTCATGTGAAAGTCTTCTGCAAGGTTCAATACTTATTTTCAAAATTCTGGACATATGCGAATTCTCTATTAATAATAAATCACTAAATTCGTCTTATCAAAAGGAACAAATTTTGTTCTTATGTTATTGCTATATTCCCAAAATTAAAAAAATTTTCCTGATATAAACGTGCAAAAAAAATTAATTGTATCTATTTAAAATACAGTTGGTTATAAAAGGTTTTAAAATAGGTCAATCGATTCGTCTCGTTAAAAAGAATGAATTTGGTAGTTATAATATATTGTTATATTTCTAAAACTTAAAAACTTCCTTTAATGCGAATATAAAAGTAATTTTAATTTTATACATTATAAATACAGTTGGTCATAAAAGGTTTTACAGTAGATGAATCGATTTGTCCCGTCAAAAGGAATAAACTTGGTGCGCATAATATTGCTATATTCCCAAAATTGAAAAAAATTTTACTTAACCCTCGGAGCACACAAATATTTTTTCGATCACGGATCACACTGTGGGTCTGTGAGACCCTGCACACTTTTCGATGGTCTACCATTTTAAATTACTCATCCAATCAACTTGAAAAAATTCTAAAACATTCTTTAAACATTGTAGAATCAACTCGTGTAGTTTAAATGTACTGCTGGAATTATTTACCCAACAAAAGTAGTCTTTTTGCAACAAAAAAAGATTCTCTAAAAAAATTGTAATTTTTTTCAATCTCCTCAGGCTCACCAATTTCCAAAATGCCTAAAAGATATTCAGGACAGAACTTGAGGACAGGGTCTGACAGGCCCTGTGTGCGCCCCAAGGGTTAAAAACAAAAAAATTCAAAATTTAAAAAATTTTAGATGAGGAAATTTTTTGTATGTAGATGATTACAAACATTATATTGATTTTTATCGACTAACTACCACCCCATATTTTTAAAAAATTATGTATTGAAAGTCTTTTATTATTTAAAAACACAGTGATTAAAATGATTGAAAATTTCGAACTTTTAAAATTTAGTTTTTGCTATATCTAGATATTTAATTAATGAACCTCAATCTTTTTTGGTAGAAAAAGGTATATTTCAGTACAACCTCTAAATCTCGAGTAAATTTTCTTGATTACAATTAAAATTGCAAAAAAAACATGCTAAATAATTTATTCAAGATTTTTTTTTTGAAAATGCTATTTCTTGCGTTTCGGATAATTATTTGTATTGCGTTAGATGTGATTGTTTTTTAAAATTAGGTTGTCTCCATTTTGGTTTTGTTAAATGCTGTCAACAAAAAATAATAACATTAAATAATTTGTATGTTTACTTTTCCCGGATTCTTATTCAAAAAAAAGGATAAATTTATTTCTTTCTGAATGTAATTAAGGGTGTTTGATACAAAATGATGTCACCAATTGCCGACCGATTTTCATTTACATTCAGCGGATTTATAAAGAGAGAAATGCAAACATGATGCTCAAATTTTGGGAAATAATAAGGAATATATCAAGAAATCGATTTCTGGGGCGTTTCAGTTTTTATTTTGAAATGAAAATTAAAATATGTATTTTTATCAAAACAAAACTGAAACACAACAGTCATCGATTCCTTGATATATTCTTTATTATTATTATTATTATTATTAACATTATTATATATATTCTGTATTATATTCACAAACCATTAAAAACAGTGATTTTTAGAAGCAGAAACGGTTACCTACATTATTATTACATATATTTCAGGATCAGAAATTCGTAAACAAAGCAAAAACGAAACTAAGCAGAAATAATGAAGACGCTCACAGAATGGCTAATTCGGTTGATTTTAATTGTGAAGATTCATCAAACAATTGCTGCAAAAATACCAGAATGGTTAACTTATTTTAGAAACTATTTACAAAATGACAACAGCGATTATAAAGTACTGCTACTTTTTGATCCAAATGTAAAATCTGGAGACATTGAGATTGAGGATATAGTTCGAGGAATTTCAGAAAAATTGCCAACGATGAAAATAAGCTTCCAACACGCAAGCTACAAAAAAGCTAAAGAATTGAGTAAATTGTCATCGTTCAGCTCTCCTCGATCGACAATGATTGTCATCATCCACCTAACGAAGGACCCTGAACACATGTCACAGTTAAATCGACCAATTGACTTTGTAAGCAATCTCTCAAAATCGAAGAGACGTTCAAGATGTTTGATTGTCCTTCCACAGGAGCAAAAAAATTTCACTTATCTGAAACTCCTACGTCAGCTCTGGACAAAACAATTCTTAGACGTCACTATCCTAGAGCTTTCTAAAGAAAAAACTGGCAACTTTCTGAAATCAACCAAGGAAATTGCAATGACACATCAATACAATCCATTCACAAAAGGCTACAACAAAATCAGGTATGCAGCAACACTTTCCTGGTTTCCTGATAAGACCCGAAATTTGCATGGGGCCCAACTGTCAGTAGGGTTGAGTGATTTCCCTCCAGCAGTTTTTTGGGAAGAAAATAACAAAGGAGAAAAGAAAAATCCAATAGGACCAGATGTGCAACTATCCAAAGTATTGTCCGAGGAAATGAATTTTAAAATCAAGTGGTTTTGCCTATCAGGACAGACATCTTGGAGTAATAACAAGACTTCTATGGGAAAAGGGGTCTTCAACAGGTTGATGGTCAACGACATACAGTATTTGGGCATGGAAACTGGAAGATACTCGTCTCTTGCAAACCAAGTTTTGGAGTGGTGTAAGGGAACAAAGTTCGCCACAGAGGTCATCGTTATACCAATTTCTGAAGACAAAACAGGTGAACTCTTGGCTGATTGGAAAAAGAGCAACGCTTTCATGGTTGTCGGCTTGTTTCTGCTGATCTGGATTCTATCTCGTGCGTTGAACTTTGATAGAAGAAACTGGACCCTGCTGAACATCATCCAACTTGTTCTAGGGCTCACAACTCCACAAGAGCCTCGAAGGTTAGCGGAACGGATTCTCTACGGTGCTATTTTGCTATCCTGCATGCTGCATTCGTCCGTCATCTTTACCGCATTTACGGATGTCAGTTTGACTTTGAATTCCGAAATGAACCTGGAAACTATCGAAGAAGTAGTCTCCTCAACGTTGCAAATTGAATCGCTAAAGTTTCTTCACGGAATATTGTATGAGTCCGCAGAAGGAAGTGCTCGGGTTTTGCTAAATGGGTCTAGAAAAGTTGAAGATTATGAAAGTTGTTTGCATGACCTGCTGAAGGAAAAGAATTGCAGTTTTATCACACGATCAGATAACGCAAACTGGATGATTAGAAATATAAGGGACAGCTCGGGACGCCCAGTTATGAAGATCGTCAAAGAATCCGTAAGACATTCTGTAGCAGGTTTGATGATGGAAAGCAGATCTCCATATGTAGAACGATTCAACCAAGTATTGCAGAAATTGATACAATCTGGAGTCGTTGACAAATTCCAGCGCACTAAGTACAAGGGATCTTTGGAGGTTCACTTGGATGAACCTGGATTAACAAGAGGATCGGAAACGACATTGCTACAAAAACAAGTTATCTATATTCTGCTGCTTGGATATGTCTGCGCTACAGTCATCTTCATCTTCGAAGTACTCTTCGCCAGGTTTAAGAAAAAGGTCAGAGGTATCCGAAAGTGTCGAAAGTGATTTTCGAAATGAATTCTCTACTCTTTAAATCTGAATCAGTAGTTTTCTACTAATGAAATAGTGCCGAATCGTTTACCAATTGCTTTATAGTAAGCATTTCTACTATAGTTTTTAGTAGAAAACTACTAATTAATGGTAGAAAACTACTAATTCAGGAACTAAGGGTTACTGATTTATTTAGTAAGCCTTACTAAGTGAACTATTAGTTTTCTACTATGAATTATTAGTTTTCTACCATTAATTAGTAGAAATGCTTACTGAAGCAATTGGTAAACAATTCGGCACTATTTCATTAGTAGAATACTACTAATTCAGATTTAGAGAATACACAGAAAAAAAGTCTAGTTTATGTCACAGCTTGATTTTGGTGTACTTTGTCTCCATGTATAGTGCATAAGCCTTTTTTCTCTGGTCTTAAAAGTGTTACAGATTGAATTAAGAACTATTTTTGGCTTGAGAAAAGAGTTTTTTGTGTGTACTAATTTGATTTGAAAATCACTACACGGCGAGAAAAAAACTGCAAAATTAACAGAAGTCATCTGTTGAAATAGGAGCAGCATATTTGTTTTATATTTGAAGGCTGTCAGTACAGAACCAAATCAGCAACATTTTTCTCGAAAATGGGTTTTTTGTACAAAAAAATCGTAAAAAATTAAATACATGTTATGCCAAAACGATTTCAGGGATTACAGCGTCTGAGTAGTTCAATTTTAAGGGAAATAGGGAGATATATTTTGGAAAAAGAGGATTTTTTTTAAAAAAGGAAATTTTTTTGTATTAAAAATACCACGGGAGTGAATAAATATAATTAAATGGATGTTTATAGAAGCAGGAAAAAAAGAGCAAAAATTAATTACAATGCATTGACAGAGTATTCCTTATTATCATTTTAATCGGCAGCCGAATGAGAAATCGATAAACAAAATACTGTAAAAATAGAATAAATGATACACTTCAGATCAAAATAATATCGCTGCAGATTAAAATAATAGTCCACGATTTACTGTGTTTTGGAAGAGGCAGTAATAAATTTCTCAGGAAAAATGAGTTTGGGTCAAAATTATTTGTTTAATAATTGTTATTTGACATTTTATGTTTTTTCTTTAATGTTACTATAACCTCTGGTAATTTTTATCCAATTTGAATATGAACTATAGCTCCTTTTGTTCATTGGAATATTCTCTACAATTCAGTTTGTCGAATTCTATTTAAAATAATTTGTTCAGAAACTATAGAGTGTAAAAACTTCTTTAATTAACAAATCGTTTACAAATTATTATTTTTCATAAAATTGAACTAACAGAAATATTTTTGCTTTATGTTTCTATGGAAGCAGTAAAAATAGAACAAAGAGGCACACCAATTTATATAATCGATTTTCAGTCATTGTGTTGAATACTCACACAGTGACTGCATATCTATTTACATATTTTTCTAAAGAAAAATATGTATTGCCATTATAGAAAGTGGAGGTAGAATAATTTTACTCAACTACTTCAGAAAATTTAAAATATTGACTTTTTGCTGACCTCCATTCTCTGAAAAAGTATTGATGCAAAGACCATTTCCAAGGTAAAACTGGACTGGAGAAGGTGTCATTCCGAGGTCCTTGTAAAGAATTTTTAAAATATGTACCAGGAGTGTTTTTAAAAACTAAAAATTAGGTGAGTAAATTTAATGAATTTTTATTACTTGTCTACTTTTTCCGGCTGCAATAATTGTATGGAAATAATTCTATAGAAATAAAGAAAATTCTGTGTGCTTTGTTTAGAAATTCTATATTCCTTAGAAATGGAAATTGTAAATTTCCACATTCAATTTCGAAGAAGTAATTTTAACACCATTTTTTTAAATGGATATTATTTGTACAATTAAATATTATTAAATTAATTCTCAATTTCTAAAATCTTTTAATTTAATTTTAAAAAACCTCTGCCAAATAGCGGTTTCCACGTTGGTATGAATTGTATTCATTTCATGAACAGTTTCCTTCCTCATAAAGGTTGTTTTTTTTAACAATAGATAATTTGAATCACTTTTTTTATTGAAAAGTTTATGACCTAAATTTGTAGTGAAACCACTTATTTTGCAATTTTAAGTGTTTATTAAATAAATAAGACTAATTAAAAATGTTTATTTAGAATATTATATTTAAATGAATAGCCATGTTGATGATACCCGTTATACAAAGGCTCGCATCTGCAGTAAAGAATGCACAATGAATTTTATTATTTTTGAATGACTTTCCGTACCACACTTTCGTTCCACACTTCTAACATTACTATCTTTATTTTTACCTTCTAAAAACGCGTTTAAATATATTTTTAGCAGATTTTGAAAACTTACTTCAGTATAACCTTTTTCCATGTTTGAAGTATTTGCCTTTTCAAACTTTTACCAGCTACGAATGTATTTAACACAAAAAAATTGAATGCAGTACGCGATTTTTTGGAAATTAGAATGAACCCATCGGTCATAAGAACTCTCCGTATAACTGACGTCACATCAATCAAAAAAATTATTCCTCTCCGGATATTTTTCCTATTTAAAAAAGTTAAATTATAAATTATTTAAATATTATATTTGTTCATTGTAGGCAGAAATAAACTCATGTGAAAGCCTTCTTCAAGGCTCAATAGTTAATTTCAAAATTCTGTACATATGCAAATTCTGTATTATTAATAGGTCACTCGATTCATCTCGACGAAAGGAATAAAATTGGCACGTATAATATTGCTATATTCTCAAAATTGAAAAAAGTTTTACTTAAAAACGAAAAATTCAAAATTTAAAAAACTTTAAATGACGAAATTTTTTGTCTGCATATGATTAAAAACATTGTATCGATTTTTATCGACTTCATACCACCCCATATTAAGAAAATTATGTATTGAAGGTCTTCTATTAGTTGAAAAACAGTGATGAAAATTATTGAAAATTTCGAATTTTTCAAATTTTGTTTTTGTTATATCTAGATATTTAATCAATCAACTTCAATCTTTTTTGGTATAAAATGGTGTATTTCAGTACATCCTCCATATAAGAGTAAATTTTCTTGACTATAATCCAAATTGCAAAAAAATAACTAAAATAATTTTTAAGAAAAATGTAAATTTAAAAAAATTTTTCTTCTTATCTGTTCCCACTGAAATTCTTAAGAAGTATGGACACTATCTGGGACTATAATTTCTCTCAATTTCATGGCCCTAACTCAAGTTGTTTGCGTATTAACTTTAAAAAGGCATCGTTGACACACACACACATAAACACGCGCGCGCCCTTGCGCCGACATTTTTTACAAACTTCATTTTCGGATTCGAGGAGTCGAATTAGGTCAAAATATGTAAAAAATGAGTTCCGAAAATTTGTATCATTACAAAGCTTTCTTTATCAGGAAGAAATTATTTAATTAATCTTTCCAAATAAATATAAGAGGTTTTTTTTTTTTGGAAATGATATTTCTTTCGTTATAGTTAATAATTAATCGTATTGTGTTAGATGTGATTGTTTTTTTTAAATTAGGTTGTCTCTATTTTGGATTTTTCAAATGCTGCTAACAAAAAATAATAATACTAAATAAGGTTTATGTTTATTTTTCCCGGATTCTTCTTTAAAAACTGATAAATTTAATGTTCTTTTCTGAATGTAATTAAGGGTATGTGGTACAAAATGATGTCTTGATTTTCATTTATATTCAGCGGATTTATTAAGAGAGAAATGCAAATATGATCAAATATGTTCAAATATGTTCAAATTATGTGCAAATATGTGCAAATATGTTCAAATTTTGGAAAATAATAAGGAATATATGGGTGCTTGACAAAAAGTTGACCATATTGGACCACGAAATTTCCGAAAAAAATCATTATTCCATGCCGCTTGAAATATGCTTTTTTAAAGACAACCAATCCAAGAGCGTATGAGAAAATGAAATAGAGAGATCAAGGAATATATTTGTGATATTTATGAATTCTATACGAAAATAACTCCTATACTTATGTTTCTGCGTAATAAGCATGGAGTCTTACTTGAGTTATGAATGTTTTTACGTAATGTGAATGCATAGGAAGTTGATGTACAACTTTAGGAATGGAAATTATTTTCGGGGAGTTTGAGAGGAAAAAACATGAAAAAATAAAGTCGAACGTCCCTAACCTCAAAAGTCACTAAGTTCGCAATGTATGACATTCGACCTTGACAATATAAATATTTGAATAATCTTTTAAAAATATTCCAAAAAATTGTTAAAAATATGTAAAACATCTGTGATTGCGCGATTTATTTGATATTGACTACACTTCTTCAATATATCCTCTAGTTTAATAATATTTTTAATTAATAGTTCGATAAATATGACATTTTGTAAAATATAGTGTGCAAAAATACTGATCATTATTGACTGCTATTTGGAAATACTGATGCGAAATCGATTTTCAACTACATGAAAATCTTCATTAGCCTAAAATTAACAAATCTAAGTCGTATTTTGAACTTGGGGATAGTCTTTGGAGCGATTTTTCGTATCTTTAACTGTAAAATATTTAACTTATCACTCCGTAATCATCTTTTTAAACTAATTTGATTCGATTTTCATAAGCCCAAATAATTAAAGAATATATTTTCAATAATACTTAGCAATTTTCTATTTTAAATGTGTAGTTTGGGACATCGCGTAACCTGACATTTTTCAAACATAAATTGTGCCCTGGTGTGAGTACTTTGCTCAGATATATTTAGAAAAAATTAATAAGTCACAGGATATGTGAAAAATGATGAGGACTTAAAACGGTCAACTTTTTGGCAATCGCCCATATCAAGAAATCGCGATCTGGGGGGTATCTGTTTTTGTTTTGAAAAAAACAATATTAAAAAATTGTTTTCAAAATAAAAACTTAAAACGCACCAGTTATCGATTCCTTTATATATTCTTTATTATTTCCCAAAATTCCAGTATTATATTTGTATTCCTCTCTCAATAAATCCGCCGAATATAAATAAGAAATCGGTCGGTAATTCGTGACATCATTATGTATCACATACCCTTAAACACAGTACTTTTCAGAAGAAGAACCTGTTACCTATACTATTGATACATATATTTCAGGATCAGAAATTCGTAAATAAATCAATAATGATATTAAACAGAAATAATGAAAAAGCTCAGAGAATGGCTAATTCGATTGATTTTAATTGTGAAGATTCACCAAACAATTGCTACAAAAATACCAGAATGGTTAACTGATTTTGGAAACTATTTACAAAATGACAACAACGATTATCAAGTACTTCTACTTCTTGATCCAAATGTAAAATCTGGAGACATTGAAATTGAGGATATAGTTCGAGGAATTTCAGAAAAATGGCCCACGATGAAAATAAGCTTCCAACATGCAAGCTACAGTAAAGCTAAAGAATTGAGTAAATTGTCATCGTTCAGCTCTCCTCGCTCAACAATGATTGTCATCATCCACCTAACGAAGGACCCTGAACACATGTCACAGTTAAATCGACCAATTGACTTTGTAAGCAATCTCTCAAAATCGAAGAGACGTTCAAGATGTTTGATTGTCCTTCCACAGGAGCAAAAAAATTTCACTTATCTGAAACTCCTACGTCAGCTCGGGACAAAACAATTCTTAGACGTCACTATTCTGGAGCTTTTTGAGGAAAAAACGGGAAACTTTCTGAAAACATCCAAAGAAGTCGCAATGATACATCAGTACAATCCATTCACAAAAGGCTACAACAAAATCAGGTATGCACCAACAGTTTCCTGGTTTCCTGATAAGACTCGAAACTTGCATGGGGCCCAAATGACAGTAGGGTTGGGTAATTTCCCACCGGTAGTTTTTTTGGAAAAGAATAACGCAGGAGAAAAGAAAAATCCAATAGGACCAGATGTGCAACTATCGAAAGAATTGTCAGAGGCAATGAATTTTAACATCAAGTGGTTTTGGCTAACGAATCAGACGTCTTGGAGTGCAAACAAGAAAACTTCCATGGGAAAAAGCGTCTTCAACAGAATGCTGGACAACAACATACAATATATTGCCATGGAAATTGGAAGATACTCGACTCCTGCAAACCACCTTTTGGAGTGGAGTACGGGAACAAAGTTCGCTACAGAGGTCATTGTTGTACCAATTTCTGAACACAAAACAGTTCAAATCTTAACTGATTGGAAAAAGATCAACGCTTTCATGCTTGTCGGTTTGTTTCTGCAGATCTGGATTCTATCTCATGCGTTGAAAAAGCATGAAGGTCCACCGTGACAAATTTTCCAGGAGAGCAAAAAAAAACCTTCTAAAAAATCAAGTTCTTAAAATAAGAAAAAATTAAAAAATACTTTCGAGACTTAATGGGGCTCTGCAGATCTCAATAAACAAAATTTGGAAAAAGTTAATACTTTTCGAGAAACATAGAGTGAAAAATCGACTGCGATCAAAACCGTGTAACTCCATCGACATTTTTTTTGTTTTTCTTGTTTTTTAGGCTTCATTTCTAATTGCATAAAAACTAAAAGAAGACTTTTCAAGAAAAAAAAGTATTTTTAAATTTTTTAAACAATTTTTGTTTAAACAAATTCTTTAAAAATGCGAGATACGGAAAAACTAATAGCGCTATTCGATTCTTCAAAAAAAATTATACAAAGTTTATGCTATTCGCAAAATTTTTATGTGCCCAGTTGGTGAAGTAGTATAAATAAACAATTATTGTTTATTTATGTGTCACCACAAATTGGATGGGACAAAAAATTGTCCAATGTAAGCTCTTTATGTAATTTTTTCGGCAGAATCGAATGGCGCTATTATTTTATCCGTATCTCGCATTTGTAAACAATTTGTTTAAACAAAAATTGTTTAAATAATTTCAAAATTAAAATTTTTCATCAAAATACGCGGTGGAATTTTCGAGAATTTTAAGCCAATAAAATGTGATTTGAAATAAATGGCACTTACACGGTTATGCCGCGACATCCTTCAATTGGTCCACTTCAGATCAAAATAATATCGCTGCAGATGAAAATAATGCTCTACGATTTACTGTGTTTTGGAAGACGCAGTAAAGAATGTCTTAGGCAAAATTAGTTTGTTACTTTATTAGTAAGTTGTACATATTTGTTTAATAATTGTTATTTGACATTTTATGTTTGTTCTTTAATCGTACTATAAACATTAGTAATTTTTATCCAATTTGAATATGCTCCTTTTGTTTATTGGAATATTCTCTACAATTCAGTTCGTCGAACTTCATTAAAAATAATTTTTACAGAAACCATAGATTGTACAAAACTTGTTTATTTAACCATTCATAAAAAATTATTATTTTTCGTGAAATTTAACGAAGAAAAATATTTATACTTTATGTTTCTTCTGAAACAGTAAAAGCGGAACAAAAAGGCATATCAATTTATGTCATCGATTTTCAGTCCTTGTGTTGAATACTCACACAGTGACTGCATATCTATTTATGTATTGCCATTATAGAAAGTGGAGGTAGAATAATTTTACTCAACTACTTGAGAAAATTTAAAATATTGACTTTTTGCTAACCTCCATTCTCTGAAAAAGTATTGATGCAAAGACCATTACCAAGGTAAAACTGGACTGGAGAAGGTGTCATTCCGAGGTCCTTGTAAAGAATTTTTAAAATATGTACCAGGAGTGTTTTGAAGAACTGAAAATTAGGTAAGTCAATTTCGTGAATTTTTATTTCTTGTCTACTTTTTCCGGCTGCAATAATTGTATGGAAATAATTCTATGGAAATAAAGAAAATTCTGTGTGCTTTGTCTAGAAATTCTATATTCCTTAGAAATGGAAATTATAAATTTCCACATTCAATTTCGAAGAAGTAATTTTAACACAATTTTTTTAAATGGATATTATTTGTACAATTAAATATTATTAAATTAATTTTTAATTTCTAAAATCTTTTAATTTAATTTTTAAAAACCTCTGCCAAATAGCGGTTTTTATTTTGCAATTTTAAGTGTTTATTAAATAAATAAGACTAATTAAAAATTTTAATTTAGAATATTATATTTAAATGAATAGCCATGATGATGGTAGCCGTTATAAAGAGGCTCACATCTACAGTAAAGAATGCACAATGAATTTTATTATTTTTGAATGATTTCCGTACCACACTTTCGTTGCACACTTCTAACACTACTATCTTTATTTATACCTTCTAAAAACGCCTTTAAATATATTTTTAGCAGATTTTTAAAACTTACTTTAGTATAAGCTTTTTCCCTGTTTGAAGTATTTGCCTTTTTAAATTTTTACCAGCTACGAATGTATACAACACAAAAAAAAATTGAATGCAGCACACGATTTTTTGGAAATTTGCATGAACCCATCGGTCATAAGAACTCTCCGCATAACTGTCGTCACACCAATCAAAAAAACTATTACTCTCCGGATATTTTTCCTATTTAAAAAATTTAAATTATACATTATTTAAATATAATATTTGTTCATTGTAGGCAGAAATAAACTCATGTGAAAATCCTCTTCAAGGTTCACTAGTTAATTTCAAAATTCTGGACATATGCTAATTCTCTATTAATAGTAGGTCACTCGATTCGTCTCGACGAAAGGAATAAATTTGACACGTATAATATTTCTATATTCTCAAAACTGAAAAATATTTTACTTAAAAACGAAAAAACTCAAAATTTTAAAAATTTTAGATGAGAAAATTTCTTGTCTGCAGATTATTACAAGCATTGTATCGATTTTTATCGACTAAATACCACCCTATATTAAAATAAAATTATGTATTAAAAGTCCCTTATTCTTTAAAAAACAGTGATGAAAATTATTAAAAATTTAGAATTTTTCAAATTTAGTTTTTGTTCAATTTAGATATTTAATCAATCAATCAACAAAGCTTCCTTTATCAGGAAGCAATTATTTAATTAATCTTTCTAAATAATTTATTCAAGAGTTTTTTTTGGAAATGCTATCTTGCGTTTTGGATAATTATTCGTATTGTGTTAGATCTGATTGTTTTTTCAAAATTAGCTTGTCTCTATTTTCGATTTATCAAATGCTGCTAACAAAAAATAATAATATTGAATAAGGTTTATGTTTATTTTTCCCGTATTCTTATTTAAAAAATGATAAATTTATTATTCTTTTCTGAATTAATTAAAGGTATGTGGTACAAAATGATTTCACGAATTACCGACCGATTTTAATTTATATTCAGCGGATTTATTAAGAGAGAAATACAAATATGATGTTCAAATTTTGGAAAATAGTAACGAATATATCAAGAAATCGATGTCTGGGTATTATGTACAAAAAATTCGTAAAAAATTAAATACATGTTAAGCTAAAAGGATTTCAGGGATTACAGCGATTGAGTAGTTCAATTTTAGGGGAAATAGAGGGATATATTTTCGAAAAAAAGGATTTTTTTAAAAAGGGAAATTTTTTGTATTAAAAATACCACGGAAGTGAATAAATATAATTAAATAGATGTTTATAGAAGCAAGAAAAAATGAACCAAAATAAATTTCAATGCATTCACAGAAAATCCCTGGGTATCATTTTAATCGGCAGCAAAATAAGAAATCGAAAAACAAAACACTGCGAAAATAGAATAAATGATCTACTTCAGATGAGAATAATATCTTTGCAGATAAAAATAATATTCCACGATTTACTGTGTTTTGTGAGAGGCAGTAATTAATTTCTTAGGCAAAATTAGTTTGGGTCAAAATCATTTGTTTAATAATTGTTATTTGACATTTTATGTTTGTTCTTCCATCTTACTACAAACATTCGTAATTATTATCCAATTTGAACATGACCAATAGCTCCTTTTGTTTACTGGAATATTCTCTACAATTCAGTTCGTCGAATTTTATTAAAAATAATTTAATCAGAAACTATAGTGTACAAAATTTGTTTATTTCACAAATCATAAACAAAATTTTTTAAAAATAAAATTTAACGAACAAAAATATTTATGCTTTATTTTTCTTTAGAAACAGTAAAAATGAAACAAAAAGGCATACGAATTTATATAATCGATTTGTAGTCATTGTGTTCAATACCAACACAGTGGCTGCAAATCTATTTACATATTTTTCTAAAAAAAATATGTTTTTTCCATTACAGAAAGTGCAGGTGGAATAATTTTACTCCACTAATGGAAAAAATTAAAAATATTGACTTTTTGCCAACCTCAATTCTCCTCTGAAAACGTAAGCAGTACAAGTACAAAGACCATACCAAGGTAAAACTGGACTAGAGAAGGTGTCATTCTGAGGGCTTTGTAAAGAATTTTTAAGATATGTACCAGGACGATTTTCAAGCACTAAGAATTAGGTAAGTCAGTTTCATGGATTTTTTGTGCTTTTCTACTTTCTCCGGCTTAAATAATTGCGTGAAAATAATTCTACGGAACTAAAGAAAATTCTGTGTGGGTTGTGTATAAATTCTATATTCCTTAGAAATGGAAATTAGATCTAGGTAAGTTACAATGGAATTGCACTTGGAATTTCCACATGCAATTTCGAACGAGTAATTTCCACAGAATCTTTTTAAATGGATATTATTTATACAATTAAATATTATTAAATTAATTTTTAATTTCTAAAATCTTTTAATTTAACTTTAAAATACCGCTGAAAAGTAGTTACTAGTTTCGCTGTTTCCACATTGGGGTAAATCTTAATTAATTGTCTTCATTTCATGAACACTTTTCTGCCTCATAAAGATTGTTGTTTTTTTACTAATAGAGAATTTGCAACACCTCTTTTTTAAATTTTATGATCTACATTTGCAGTAAAATCTCTTATTTTGCAATTTTTAGCATTTATTAAAGAATGAAGGCTAATTAAAAATGCTTATTCAGATTATTATATGTAAATAAATAGCCATGTTGATGAAATCCGTTATCCGGAGGCTCGCATCTGCACACAAAATCAGTAAAAAATTTACAAAGAATTTTATTATTTTTGAATGATTTCCTGTACCACACTTTCTTTCCACACTTCTAACACTACTGTTTTTATTTATACCTTCTAAAAACGCTTTTAATAGTATATTGTGTATCAAGGGCGTAAAGGAGGCTATTTTCCCGAGTGTGAAGTTTGACGCAGGAGCGAAGCGAGGACGTCAATCACACGAGGTAATATATCCTTTAGACCTTGATGGCCTCGATATTTTTTGTCCGGCTCCCTCTGAAAATGCGACGTCGAGATTGGATTTCTTAAAAATTTGCTAGACTTATTTCACTTTTTTTGGAGTAAAAAAATGTTTGTTTAAATACGGTTATTTTATATTTTAATTGACATTAATTTATTGCTTGGTACATATACCTTTATTATAACTCAACCTTTAAAAAAATTGTTTAATAACGATAATGATAATTTTTATTCGCATTAATTTAAAATCCCCTGCATTTGAATTTTTCGAGAATTTAAATTGTCAGGAATTATTTTTTCGGTGTTTTTTCGCACTCGGGATCGTGGCTTTTCGGCAAAAAAATGTTGTCCCAAACTTTTAGGAAATGGTGCCATTTTCTAAATGGCGGTTTTTTGACAATCGCACAATTGCATTAAAACTTTACGCCCGCTGACCGTCATCGAACTGAAATTGGCAACTTCATTCTGGATAAGCAGGCACCTAAAGGAGCGTTTTCAAGGGGGTGGGACAAAAATATATTTTTAGCAGATTTTGAGAACATGCTTCAGTATAACCTTTTTTCATGTTTGAAGTATTTGCCTTTTTAAACTTTTACCAGCTGAGAATGTATATAACCCAAAAAAAAATTGCACGAAGCATACGATTTTTTGAAAATTTGAATGAACCCATCGGTTATAAGACCTCTCTCCATAACTGACGTCACACCAATCAAAAAAACTATTACTCTCCGGATATACGCTCGCCAAAAAGAATGAATTTGGTAGTTATAACATTTTTATATTTCTAAAACTTAAAAACTTCTTTTAATGCGAATATAAAAGTAATTTTAATTTTATACATTATAAATATAGTTGGTCATAAGAGTTTTTACAATAGATGAATAGATTCGTCCTGTCAAAAGGAATAAACTTGGTACGCATAATATTGCCATATTTCCAAAATTGAAAAAATTTTTACTTAACCCTCAGAGCACACACCTGTTTTTTCGATCACGGAGCACACTGTGGGTATGTGAGACCCTGCATACTGTTTGTTGGTCTACCATTTCACAATTACTCATCCAATCAACTTGAAAAAATTCTCAGATATTCTTTAAACATTGTAGAATCAATTCGTCTAGTTTAAATGTACCGTTGGAATTATTCACACATCAATAAAAATCTTTTTGCAACAAAAAAAAATTTTCTAACAAAATTGTAATTTTTTCCATTACCTCAGGCCCGCCAATTTTCAAACTGCCTAAAAGATATTCAGGACGAAACTTGAGGACAGAATCTGACAGATCCTGTGTGTGCTCCGAGGGATAAAATCGAAAAAATTCCAAATTCTAAAAACTTTAGATGAGTAAATTTATTGTCTGTAGATTATTACAAAAATTATATCGATTTTTATCGACTATATACCACCTCATATTTAAAAAAATATGAATTGAAAGTCTTTCATTATTCAAAAAAAGTGATGAAAATTATTAAAAATTTCGTACTTTTCAAATTTAGTTTTTGCTATATCTAGATATTAAATCAATCAACCTCAATCTTTTAAGGTAGAAAAAGGTATATTTAAGTACAACCTCCAAATCTAGAGTTAATTTTCTTGATTATAATTAAAATTGCAAAAAAATGACACCTAAAACAATTTATCAGAAAAATGTAAAAACGAAAAAAATGTTTCTTCTTCTCTGTTCCAACTCAAAATCTTAAGAATTATGGGAACCAACTGGGACTATAATTTCTCTAAATTTCATGGCCCTAGCTCAAGCTGTTTGCGTGTAAACTGTAAAAAGGTATTGTTGCCACACACACACGCACACACTCGCGCGCGCACGCGCGTGCGAACATTTTTTACAAACATCATTTTTGGATTAGTGGGGTCGAATCAGATCGAGAAATGTCCAAAAATGAGATACGAAATTTATCACCGTATCAAAGCTTCCTTTATCAGGAAGTAATTATTTAATCAATCATGCTAAATAATTTATTTAAGAATTTTTTTTTAAATGCTATTTCTTTCGTTTTGGATAATTATTCGTATTGTGTTAGATGTGATTGTTTTTTAAAATTAGGTTGTCCCTATTTTGGTTTTCTTAAATTCTGTGAACAAAAAATAATAATATTAAATAAGTTTTATGTTTATTTTTCCCGTATTCTTATTTATAAAATGATAAATTTATTTTTTTACTGAATGTAATTAAGGGTGTTTGACACAAAATTATGTCACCAATTACTGACCGATTTTCATTTATATTCAGCGGATTTATAAAGAGAGAAATGCAAACATGATGCTCAAATTTTGAGAAATAATAAGGAATATATCAAGAAATCGATGTCTGGGGCGTTTCAGTTTTTATTTTGGAAAGAAAATTAAAATATGTATTTTTATCAAAACAAAACTGAAACACAACAGTCATCGATTCCTTGATATATTCTTTATTATTATTATTATTATTATTATTATTATTATTATATATTCTGTATTATATTCACAAACCATTAAAAACAGTGATTTTTAGAAGCAGAAACGGTTACCTATATTATTATTACATATATTTCAGGATCAGAAATTCGTAAACAAAGCAATAACGAAACTAAGCAGAAATAATGAAGACGCTCAGAGAATGGCTAATTCGGTTGACTTTAATTGTGAACATTCACCAAACAATTGCTGCAAAAATACCAGAATGGTTAACTGATTTTGGACACTATTTACAAAATGACAACAGCGATTATCAAGTACTTCTACTTTTGGATTCAAATGACAAATCTGGAGACATTGAGGTTGAGAATATAGTTGGAGAAATTTCAGAAAAATTGCCAACAATGAAAATAAGCTTCCAACATTCAAGCTATAGAAATGCTAAAGAATTGAGTAAATTGCCATCGTTCATCTCTCCTCGATCGACGATGATTGTCATCATCCACCTAACAAAAAATCCTGAATACATATCACAGTTAAACCGACCAACTTTCTTTGTAAGCAATCTCTCAAAATCAAAAAGGCGTTCGAGATGTTTGATTATCCTTCCACAGGAGCAAAAAAATTTCACTTATGTGAAACTGCTACGTCAGCTCTGGACAAAACAATTCTTAGACGTCACTATTCTGGAGCTTCCTGAAGGAAATAATGGAAACTTTCTGAAATCATCCAAGGAAATTGCAATGATACATCAGTACAATCCATTCACAAAAGGCTACAACAAAATCAGGTATGCACCAACAGTTTCCTGGTTTCC
>JBAGKK010296771.1:0-20164 GCA_037177015.1 Euceroptres primus
TCGAAAGTCGAGAGGCCCATGCCGATCCATACCGAACGCACTCATTCAAGTTTGACATTGCCTGGCCATGTCTAACGTATTGGCCACCCATGTCTACTTCTCTCCGTGTACCCATCAAAATCAGAGAATTTTAACATAATTTTGGACAAGATGGAATTTTAAATCTTAAATTATTAAAATTCTGTGAAAAAAGATCTAAAGTTACTAAAGAGATTGAGAATTACACTTTTTTCACAGTATACACAATACATGCTAGATGTTCTTGTATCTGGAGACCTGTGTTCGATTCCCAGCGGAACTAGCGATAATCCTTTTTCACATAATTTTAATTATTTAGGATTTAAATTTCCATCTTGCCCGAAAAGACGTTAAAATTTTCTGATTTTGATGGGTTAACATTGAGTTATACAGTTGAGATCAGTCTTCACAACGCTAATGATGTAAGGTATCAGAAGATGAATTTACACCGGGAAATATATGTTCGACATCAATGTATACCATACTGATTTTTTATGCTGTCAGAAAAGCTTTACATATTGAAATAAACATGTTACATAGATTTATCAGGAATTTACACAAATTTCTATGTACTTTAATTTAGTAGGTAAAAGCCGCACAAAAAGAAAAATCGTATTTGAATACTTAGAACCCGATAAAATATGATTTTTCCCTCAACGTGACCTGGACATAAATAATATTTTAAAAGCATATTGCGTTCGGAAAAATTAAAATACTTTTTAAGGCTTCAAGTGGGATCAATTTATTAGTTTCTACACACAGGCATAAATATAAACTCTCTTATAGGTTCTTTACGTATCGAATTCGTATCGGAATTCGAAGTAACTAGTAAATCCGACTACGGAGTTGAAAAATACAGACATTCTGTTTTTAATCTAGCTTATCTTTATTATATCTTTATTATCTTTAATCTATCATTCTATTTTCAATTATATCCACTGCAATAAAAGATTGACGCCTAATCCTTAGTTTTAGCGGATATTGAGTGGGCACAGCGAAAAGAGGTTAGAATATTGCATATAAAGAATAAAACGAAAGGCCTCTGTTCACAGATTCGACCGATAATTTGACTTGAGGGGCATACATATTGACTTTTTCTGAGTTCAATAAATGTCAAGTAATCTTCAGAAAAGATATTAACGGTTTCGCTCGGCAAGAGTAGTGTCCTAAATCTACGACAACACCAAGAAGCAAGCCTCTACAAAGAAGTCTAATTGCAAGTCTACTGGGTAGACTTGCAATTACTTATGGACTGCGCAGTAGTTTTCTCTAATAGCTCCAGCTGCGCATTGGTTTATTTTTACCTTCAAGACTGCGTAGTATAAATGTAGTAATTTTAAAACATATTTCATTTAAACAAAATTAAAATCCTATGTAAGATATTACGTAGGATCAATTCATAGGTTTTCACACAAAGGCATCGATGTAAAATCGCATGTAAGTTCCCATACAGGTTAATACCTACATTTAAATATAGGTGCCTATTCCATTTTTTATCCCAAGTTACTCATATCATTTTATATGGGAATTCATGAGAATTTTAAATAAAATTCTTTATGAAAAAAGGGACGCCTTTAAATTCCGCTGGGATAAAAATTGTATCAATGTGGATTCCCATGTGGGTACCCATATGGGTTCCTATACACTTGAATACCGGTTAAAGATGGGTTTTAGGCATTGCCTGTCCTAAGCCGGGATAGTCCTTGAGCGTCTCTGAACACAAACAGTCTGGGCCTTGTAAGTACTTAGAACTTTGCTTTACCCAATTGATCGAGATCAATGGTGACCGTTCAACGAATCTAAAAAGGACTTATACTCTCTAGTACTTTTTCCAAGATTTATTTAGACTGAAATAAAATTAGAAATTTGGAAAATGAAATTTTATAAATTAGATATTTTGCTTTAACAAAAGTGACAATCCCACCGCTGCCAACAAATCAGCTGCCACGTCCCAAACTATGGAAAGGCTTTGATAAAAAAGTGACAGAAAATCTATTACTTAGAGGCGAAATTAGCTAATCAAGTCAGGTTCGTAATGCCTGACAATTTATTATTTAAATGGAACCGTTGTCACTGATCGACTCTATGGGATTCGTGTTAACTCAATGAATTGGAAACTAGACACGAATTACCTTGTATAAATATATTTATTAAGTATAGATTTCAGACAAAAGACAACAATGCTTCATAGTTATGTTTTACAATGATAACTTACGCTACCTTTCTATTTTAAAGGGCAAGAGAAGAATCAAGGGATGTGCGGTCACATATCTGTTCTGAGTCCACTTGAAGGCAGGTGGTTAAGGGATGCAAAGTCACGTATCAGTGTTGAATCCAATTTTAGTTCTTTTCCGAAAGTTACACTTTTATTGGAACTTAGTATTTCAGTACTTGAGAATTGAAGGGAACCCGTTCTAAGTGTTATCATCCGAATAACTTGCACCAGTAAAGGAAAGAACTCTGTTCTGTTACTACCGGAGGACTTGCACCAATTGAGGAAGAAACTATGTTTCCGACTGTCCACGATAGTAACTTGCACTACGTAAGGAAAGAACTATGTTCTAAGTGTTACCGAATAAAAATTTGCACCACTTAAGGAAAGAACAAAGGTTTTACCGACGAAAACTCGCGTACTGAAGGGTCCGTTCACGAAGACGTTGACAGTATGATGATTGAGAACTAAAAGACGACCGTCAGGGATGAATCTGGGGTTTATATACGTTTGAATCGATCAGTAGTGGGAGCGATCGAATAAAAAGTGGAATCGGCACGTACGCTTCATAAAAAGTAGAATCGGGACGTACGCTTTATAAAAAGTGAAATCGGCACGCACGCTTCGTAAAAAGTGGAATTGGCCCGTACACTTCATAAAAAGTGGAATCGGCACGTTTCTTCACAACTAATAGAATGCATACCGATTTATAGATCAATTGAGATTGACAGTCGATAAAGGGTTTATATTTAAGTAATTCTAATTATCTTCTCTTGTCCTTTCAGTTTATGTCTATTCCTAGTTTATAGATATGGATGGCTGTTACCCAGTTGCGGCCTGTGGTGCAGAAAATATCCGAATTGCGGCCCGCGGTCACTTTTGTCCTAGTTGAGTTTCATCTCGACGTTTCTCCCCGCACTCCACCACCAAATGAATCAGCTCATGCGAAGTATTGGAAAGAGGAGGAAAGAGATTTTAGAAAAAAAAGAACTTTTAAAAGATGATATGTTATTGTTGTAAAGCGGTTCGTTAAGTAGATTTGAATTCGTCCGTAAAGTTTCACGTAAATTTTTACCAGCCTAGGTCTCAGCTCAAAGTGAAATAAATACCTTATACATGGGAAAATATGCAGTTTATTCCAGAATTTATTTCACTTGACGACAGCTTTCACTAGCTTAATTATTTATTTTTTATTTATTTTTTAGTAAATTATTTGTAGAATTGACGGCAGCTTTTTCTAGCTTAATAATTCATATTTCATTATATAGTATATTATTATTAGCACTGTAAAAAGTCTATTATTAGTCTATTGTTAGTACTGTTACTTCCTTATAATTATTACTGACAATGCATATTTCCCTACATTTCTTAAACACGACAGCATAAAAAATCTACTTATACAGTAAAAGCTGCCAGTCCTAAGCCTGGAAATAGTGTGAAGGAAAAATGACAGTCGCCACTTGCACAAAATAATTGAAAGTTAAGGAGGAAAGTGTCGAGTAGAGAGGGAAAGAAGGACTGTAAGGGCACGTGTCTCTTGAATCGACCGCGGTCCACAACTCGAATTTTCATCTTAAGGAAAATTCACCTCTGGCCGCAACTCGGCTGCTCGGATATGTATAAGTGTATACTCTAGAAGTGTTATACTTCTAAGTAGAGTATCATTTGTGTTAACTAAAACACTCGTATTACAATATACACTCACTTACATAATTATTAAGTTATAACTAATTATTACATGTAGTGTATGTGATTATTTTCTGTACGAAGACGCATTCTGTCATACCAGCCATGCGAGCAACATCGTTGGCTCCACGCATGCATGCCCTACCAGAAATCTAGACGATTTCTAGACGATATCATCTAGGAACACATCATCTAGAATTGACCCCTTGTTAGAAGATTGCTAGACGATTGGTAGACTCAAAAGAATCTCATACAGAATAGCTTTATCAGGGTGATTTATGGCAGTCAGACCTTTCGTTTCCATAAAGATCGTCATAAAACCCTAAGGGGCCTAAGGGTCGCCACTAATCCCGTTTTAAAATTCGCAAATTATTTATATTATTTATTTACATAAACATTATTCACATAAAAACTTAACTTTTGCGTCTTCACCTCTTTATATTTCTTCTTTATTATTTATATTTATACAGTACATCCCTTTGATGGAAATTCTAAAAATGATCACTGTTTTTAGCTACCTCTTACCGTTTACGAGATACTTGACACTTATTCTAATTTTGAACTTTTTAAAAAAAAATTTTAGATGCTTGTAATCGTGAAAATATATAAGATCTAAATTTTCAAACATCAATTGTCTAATTACAAAACTGCAAACATTCTTTTTTATCAATTTTATTCCTCTTTACCCGGCTCACTTATTTATTACAGAGTTCGTGGATAAGGTCCTCGCCTGGCACTTGGTCGGGACTACGGCTGTCGTAAATCCGTGACCAGGAATAGAGGATTAAAATCTGAAACTAAAAATGTTTGCAGTTTTGGAATTAGCAAATTGATAGTTAAAAATTTATAATTAACGTATCTTTAAGATTACAAATATCTAAAATTTTCCTTAAAAAGTTAAAAATTTAAATATTTTAATTGTGGTGTTATGATTCAAAAATATAATTAATAATAAATATAAATAAGTAAATATTTAAATTTATAAAATAATATTAATGTATCTAATTTATCTAATAACCAACGAAACTCGACAAAAAATTAAAAAGAAAAATTCGAAGGGACCTTAAGCCTAAACAGAGCTTTATTGCTGAAAATAAAACGAGCGAACACATTAGTCGCACATTAGTATATAATAGAGAGTAATAAATCTGTTGGTTGCCAGTATACCTGGCTGCAGCGGTAAAACTTACTACACGCCCGTTAGTTGAACTCTAGATAAACCCTAGACGAGACGACCGCCATAAAATTGTCCTAGACATTCGCTAGAGGAGCAGAGTCTAGAAAGTTTCTAAAAATCGTCTAGATTTCCGGCAGGGTGGTAGTCTACTGCCTGGCGCTTACATGTGGCTGGCAGTAAACTGACTTATCAACTATAATTAATTATGTTACATGAATTTAAAATTGATTGGGATGTAACAGTCACCCCCCTCCCTCTTAGAGTTTTCATCGTCCCTAATGAAATAGCTAACCATTAACGAATGACCGATGTTGATATCATAGGCATTATATTGACAGAATTTCCGGTAA
This sequence comes from Euceroptres primus, assembly GCA_037177015.1. Taxonomy (NCBI): domain Eukaryota; kingdom Metazoa; phylum Arthropoda; class Insecta; order Hymenoptera; family Figitidae; genus Euceroptres; species Euceroptres primus. The sequence continues at coordinate 5,444 of JBAGKK010296771.1, forward strand.
TTTTAGTGAAAATTCAGTGGTACTACTTTGTTTTTTGGACGTAAGAATTACTTTTGCTTATTTGTGTGTGTAAAATGGCAGTGTTCTGATTTTATGCAAAATTTTGATCGGGTAACGAAGTTTGTATTCTACATACTCAGTAGCTTTCAAGGTAAGTGTAATTTTAACCCTAGTTATTGTTTAGATTCTCCTTGTATAGCTAGCATGATGTTTTATATTTCACAAGAATGTTATTTGTGTCATCAGATTTTTGAACTTTATCTGAGGGCAGCTGGATATCTAGATCGTGACTTTTTGCAATTTCTTCTTGCGATGGACAGACAACAGTCCAACTCGTCTAACACGAGAACAATTCCTTTCGAAGATTATTGTTTGAATAATAATTTGCCCCTGTTTCTTATTATAGAGCGGCGAGAAGAAGGAATGCCGGGTAAGTACTAAGTTTTTATTGTTAACGTGTGCAGAATTTGGCTTCTTCTGAGATGTTGATTGTAAAGTTTTCTTAGTGCGTGCTAGTCTCTCGATATGGCCGTGTCTGAAACTCTTGATGAGTTGTTGGACCTTCTATAATTGGGAAGTTCGGATAGTGCTCCGGGACTCCCTATTGCTTCGTCTGTATTGGATTCTTGTAACGAGTTTCATGACGCGATCCGTGACTTTGATCTTTCGGTTTTTGAGTCGGATGAGCAAGTTTTTAATCGACCAGAGGTTTCGGTTTCGAGTGTGACTTTAAGTGATGTCGATACATCGTCTCCCTACATCCCTAGGTATCGAGGATTGTCTCTTCGTGTCGCGGAAGTAGAGGAACGTTTGGGGATTTATCAGTTCGTGTTTCGGAAGATTTCTCCGGAAAAAGCGATTCATTTACTGACCTCTTTGTGTCGCAAGTTCTTTAGCTGTGTGGTTTCGGAAGCAGACTCCAAAGTTATTCGCAAACTAGATAAATTGCGAGGTGGGGTTCTAATTCGAGCTTCCTCTTTAAATTTAAGAAGGAAAATTTTATCTAGTGATCCCCTTTCTGAAGCGCGAGGTTTCCATATCGATGTGGATTAGGTTTGTTTGTATCGCAATCCTCCTCGTCTTCCTTTTATTATTTTACTTTGATGCCTCTGTTGTTTCTCCCCTTTTTAATGTGTATTTTCTTTAACAGCCCCCCGATGACGGCTTCCTATGGCTGCACTTCTCGCAAAAGTTTATGTTATACTCGCTATCTTGATCCACTGGGTTTGAGTCGCAGATGAGTTACTGAGAAGTCTGGATCAGCCAGAAGCCAGGCCCATGCGGACAGGAAGGAAAAGGGCAGGCCCCCGAAGCGAGGCCGTGGTAGAGGGCGTCCATTGATGAAGAGTCTGGGTTCTTCGGTACTCTTTTCTACGGAACCACGGCCTGGATGTTCTTTTTGGGGAGTGTGGTGATCTGAAGACACCAGATCGCCTGATTCTCAAATGCGAATTATTTTATGCGTGTCGAGAAGCATCCCAATTGACGAAAGAGCTGCATGACCTAGTCGATGCGAACTTTTCTTCTGAAGTGTCTCCTCCAGCGTCGCCTCTGGTTCAATCGCCAATCCAGTTTCCAATACTGCCGCCAGTCCAGCCGCTAGTTCTGCCGCCGGGTTTCCTTCCCTCTTCTCAGGGCAGAATGTTTTGTGCCCAAGAGGGTGTTTCTTCCACTTGTCTGGGGTAAGTTTTTTATGTGTTATTAATTCTATTAGTTATAATATAACAGTTATAATAGTTATAATATAACACATATTCTATGTGTTATAATTCTATAGCTATTTATTTGTTTCTTTACTTTTGATTATCTTTCTTTTTGTATATTATTGATACAGCAATCTAAACAGTGGTGGCCGATTCTGCCTCTGTGGACGATTTACCCGGATGACGACAGTGGCACAGCGTTGTCCTTGTGGATTTATTCTTCGTGACTTCCGAGGTAATTTTGTTTAAATATTAGTCTGTTTTCTATATAAGAGTATCTTCATATACATACATGTACATATACATATACATACATGTATATATTGTAATGGCTGTTTCCCATTTTTACACCGCCTGGCCAGGGGATGGCCCAGGATCGGAGTACCGTCTCCTGTCCAAGCTTTCTGGATTCGTCCCTGTCGCTTGGACTAATGACTAGCTCGCCACGTTGCACGAGTGAGGAAGCGGGTAAATCACGGAGTGCGAGAGAGAACTTCCTGGAGATGCAAAATAATATCTGACACTTACTACGCTTAAGAAATTTAACACTTTATTCCAAAAAATAACAAAACAGACAGCTACTGTAAGCCCCGTTCGAAGGGATAGCCCAACAAAGATTTTCACAAAGAAACCCAGGAACTATTAAAGATGGCCGCTTGAGACTCTCGACCTGACCACACTAAAGTCGGACCAGGTGAGTCGAATGCCTCACACACTTCACGCGCGGCGAGAGTATCTCGAGCGTCCCCAAACTACAAAAGCTACTTCTGATCTGACGCGGTTCCTTGCGGCCGCGCCTGATTCAGGTCGAGACTTTAGAGGCCGCAAAAAACACGGAACAGAGACGATCACAAAACTTGCAACCACACTGCCAGCTCGTACTTCCAGTCCGGGTCCTTTTAACTTCTCTATCTGCACTCGTCATTGTAATCGGGTTTTACAGCCACGGATCGTCACTTTACGTTCCACACTTTTACCGTCAAGCCCAGAATCACAGTGACGGGAAATCGTCTGCTTGCCCGTCTTCTTCCTTCTTCCACTGGAACTCTTGTGACTCTCCGTGCTGCCCACTTTGATTGGTTGTGGGGCACGAACGAGGTCCAGTCTACTCCACCAATCCGCGTCCCGCTATGGCGGCTGCTAGCCCGATTGGGCCTAACCATTGGACGATCGAGACTCTCATTGGCCAGCGGGAATGTGGATGGACGTCCCGACATGAACGGCCCCCAGATGCTAACCTCAGTGTACTATGGTGGAATCTTCAGAAAACAATCTTATCCTCTTCCCAACCATGGTTCCGTCCCAGGTGAGTGAGGTGAGTGAGGTGAGTAAGATGAGCGAGGTGAGTGAGTGCGTCAGGTGAGTGAGGTGAGTGAGTCAGTCAGTGAGTGAAGTGAGGGATTCTGTCAGTGAGTGAGGTGAGGAAGTCAGTCAGTGAGTGAGGTGAGTGAATCAGTCAGTGAGTGAGCTGAGTGAGTCAGTCAGTGAGGTGAGTCAGTGAGTGAGTGAGTAAATTGAGCGAATGAGTGAGAGAGTGTGTCGGTGAGTAAGTGAATGGAGCAAGTGCAGTAAGATCAGTGAGTGCAGTGAGTGAGTAGTTAATTGTGGGAGCAATTTAGTGTGTGACTGAGTGATTAATTAACTGATACAGTGAGTGAGTGCATGATTGAGTGAGAGAGAGAGTGAACGAGTGAAAAAAAGAGAGCTTATTTTCACGTCTTTGTGGAAAGTGATGCAGAGAATGTAATTTACTCACCGTTTTTTCAGACTTTTGGAGGGGTTGCTCATTTGCCTCATTAATAACGTTCAATAATCTGCTGTTCGGATACTTTACGTTTGGCTGATGTCGAGTATACCCTAAATACCGAAGGATGGAGGTGATATGTGCACAGGTACCCAAGGCCCTGGCTCCTGATTGACAGGTACAGTAGTAACCACTAATTACATTGTCCTTTTCTATTTCTTCTTCATCGTGTACAAGGTATGAAATGAATACTTGATGTGTCGTTCCACGGAAAAATCAAGACTACTCTTTCAATCTTATCAGCCTGGGGACATTCATGTTCATAGCAACTTCAATTTCTTCTTCTCCATCTCTATCTAGTTTATCTTGGATGTATTCAAATTCCGTAACCTGTCTTTCAAAGTATACTTGCCTCGATATTGTTTGGAATCCGACATTCTCATGAACAAACCTATGGTGCAAAGATTGCCTCACTTTTGCTATAACCAAGTTAAATATGACTTCTAAAAAGTTATCCGATAAACCTTGCCTTAGTTTACATAAGAAAGTCAACAAGTCTTTCCTGTATATGTATCTGTGACCGCCCTCTCGAGGTACGGGATAACAGTACGTAAAAAGAAGTGAGAATTGTTCTTTGCTAATCGGCGAAATACATTTGAATTCATCGTCAGTGAAACAACTCTCATCTTTAAACTGATTTTGATTATTGGCCACATGCCTTAGTTTTTGCAAAAATATATGTAACTCTTGTCCTTTTATTAGATATGGTCGATTACCTGATCTGTGTCCTTCCAGGATTAATCTAAGGAAGCATCCTTTTTCGTCCAAGTGACGTGCACAACTTCTAACATTTTCCGGAACATAAATGTTACGAAAAAAAAAATGTTTACCCTACATTCTATGTACAACCTTTTTGCATTTTGTCTAGCATTGCATACTAAGCAAGGTGCACTTGCCGTTTGCGTTAACACGTTTAAATATGGCAGGCGATCTGTCTTCGAAACGCCATAGGTTATAATTTATACAATACAGAATAGAGATAAGTATTTATTTACAAAGGAAGCGATCGGATACACACAAAACATTAGGTTACTGAATGAATACTAAGTGTCATCTGTAAAACCACTAAATTTTCTTTTTTGTGAAAGCTGTTGACTTCAAGAGGATAATATGGTTTTTTGCAAATCTGTATACCACTCATCTGTTCAAAAAACGTAATGGCGTATTAATTCATTATACAGTAGTGTTCATGTATGCCTTATTTCATGTAGTAGGCTGTGAGTTTAATTTTGCATTTAAAAATATAGAAACAGCCAACTTCATAGGCAAGGCACGCATGAACACTACTGTACATCCCTCTTTGCAGCCTAAAGTTATACATGGAATAGATCATCTTCCCTATTTAACATTTGAAGATAAATAATTCTATCTATTGTGGATTGAATAAATAATAAACCATGGGGAACCTGATACAAATAACATGTTATGCGCCCAACGTAGAACCGCTTCTAAAACTGCTTTTAATCACCGATCACTGAAAAAAACAGGTAGTAGGGCCAACTACTTGAATTAGTTAAATATGCCACTGCTACTTTATTGGTTGGCACAACCAATTTTTTTTGTTGGTATTACTGTCGATTTGTTGAAGTAACAATGCATTTAGAGACACCAAGAAGAAAAATAGTTATGCTAATAGTTATGCCAACGGAAAAACCTAGTAAGTGACATTTGCCTTTTAGGTTATTTTCCTGTTCAAGTGAATTGGAATATAACCTCTACGGCAAATGTCACTTACTACGTTTTTCGATCAGACAGTACAGCGGCATATTTTAATAGCCGAAGTACGTCCTTAGCGGGTCAGTGGAACCGATTGGACACCGACTTCGGTGTCGACTGGGTATCCACTCTGTATCCACTAGGTACCAATGCTTAATGTTGCCTAAAATTAGCAATATATCGATTTGAAACGTTGCAATTATTATTCTAAACTAAAATTGAGGTTAGTTTGTAAAGACCTGACTTGAATAATTTAATTTGTTATTTTTAGAAATTAAAAAAGCGAGATGTCATACTTGGAGTCTGCTAAAAGGCGGCTTCAAGTTTATTTTCAGTAGATGCTTGCACGCCAAAATTAAAAATACAAATGAAATTAAACATTGGAAAGTATGTTTGATTTCAAAGATTGATTAATGATAATATATTGATTACGTTTGATAATCGAACAAAGTAGTACAGTTAACTATTTTTATGAAAATAATGGCAAGTTTTTTAAAAATTCTTTTAATTTTGATATACAATTTGAAGTGTTCAACTTTATCGACTGCGATAGTATAATTTCGAGAGAAACTCAAAAGAATATTAATTTTGTATATTTATTCATTACTTTAAATAATAATTAAAACAAGGTTAGGGCAATTTTTTACTTTCTCAATTCTAAAGAAACAGCGAAAGAAATACAAAAACATGAAAAAAAGAAAAGAACCAGAATAAAATAAACGCAAAAAGATTGGTAATTTTTCTCAAATAGAAATCGTATTTTATCAAAAAATTTTACGAAAAAACTAACATTTCTTAATCACACACATTAGTCGGATTATGACATTTGTAATCTATTGAAAAATTATCATTTAGAAAGTTACTTAAAAATAAGAGTGGAAATTAACCTATATCCAAAAAAGAATTTCCAAGTAAATGTCAAAAATGAGAATTTTCAAAGTATCAAAGCCCCCAAGTATTCTTAATTGCATTTTTTACTATTGGCATCACTTCTGACAACCCTCTTGATGCACTCCTATTATCCATAATTTTTCAAATTAGACCTAGGGATGGTTTCAAAAAGAATTTACAGATAAATGATAAAAAGGACAATTTTCAATGTACCAAAGTCCCAAAAAAATATTGAATGATAATTCTAACTATTGATCTCGCTTACAGAAATCTTCCTGAGGCACCCCTATTATCCCCAATTTTTAAATTAGACCTACGGGTAGTTTCAAAAAGAATTCCCAGATAAATGTAAAAAATGATAATTTTCAAAGTATCAAAGTCCAAAAAAAACTTTAAATTGCATCTCAATATTTTTTGGGGACTTCGATACATCATGAATTGTCGTTTTTATCATTTATCTGTAAATTCTTTTTCAAACCATCCCTAGATATAATCTGGCAACGTGTGGACAATAGGAGTGCCTCACGAAGCTTGTCTGAAGTGACTTTATATGTCAGAAATGCAATTAAAAATTTTTTGGCGAATTGTATGCCTTAAAAATTCTCATTTTTGACATTTATTTAGAAACTCTTTTTTGGATCTAGATTAATTTCCACTCTTATTTTTAACCAACTTTCTAAATAAACATTTTTTATAGACCATAAATGCCATAATCCAGCTAATGTTAGTTATTGAGAAATGTTAGTTTTTTCGTAAAATTGGTTGATAAAATACAATTTCTGTTTGAGGCAATTTACCAATCTTTTTGCGTTTATTTTATTCCGGTTCTTTTCCTTTTTTCATGGTTTTGTATTTCTTGCACAGTTCTTTAGAATTTAGAAAATAAAAATTGTCCTTACCTTGTATTAATTATTATTTAAAGTAATAAATAAATATACAGAATTAATATTCTTTTAATTTTCTCTCAAAATTATACTATCGCAGACGGTAAAGTTTATCAAACTATCGCAGTCGGTAAAGTTTATCAAACGTAATGAATATATTAGCATTCATTAAACTTTGAAATCAATCATACTTTCCAATTTTTAATTGCATATTTATTTTTTATTTTGGCGCGCAAACATATGCTGAACGTGCACTTGAAGCCGTCTTTTAGCAAACGCCAACTATGACCTCTTGTTTTTAATTTCTTTTTTAATTTCTACGAATAACAAATTAAATTAATTAATTCATACCATTACTAACTAGCTTCAATTTTAATTTAGAATAATAATTGCAACCTTTCAAATCGATATATTGCCCATTTTAGGCAACATTAAGCATTGGTACCTAGTGGATACAGAGTGGATACCACTGACCCGCTAGGGAAGTACTTGGGCTAGTAAAATATGCCGCTCTGCTGTCCAATGGGAAAAACTAGTAAGTGACATTTGCCGTAGAGGTTATATTCTAATTTACTTGAACGGGAAATTAACCTAAACGGCAAATGTCACCTTCTAGGTTTTTCAGTTGGCATAAATATTGCCATATCTATTTTTCTTCTTGGTCTGACTAACTGCATTGTTACTTCAACAAATCGGGAGTAATGCCAACAAAAACTTTGCTTGTGCCAACCAAGAGAGTAGCAGTGGCATATTTAGATAATTCAAGAAGTTGGCCGTACTACCTTTTTTTTTCAGTGATCGGCGATTAAAAGCAGTTTTAGAAGCGGTTCTACGTTAGGTGCATAAGGTGTTATCTGTATTCGATTCTCCATCGTTTATTACTAATTCAATGCACAATAGGTAGAATTGTTTATCTTCAAATGTTAAATAGGAAAGACGATCTATTTCATGTAAAAATTTAGGCTGCAAAGCGAGATGTACAGTAGTGTTCATGTGTGCCGTGCCTATGAAGTTAGCTGTTTGTATATTTTTAAATGCAAAATTAAACTCACAGCCTACTTCATGAATTAAGGCATACATGAACACTACTGTATAATGCATTAATACACCATTACATTTTTTGAACAGATCCGTGGTATACAGATTTGCAAAAAACTATATTATTCTCTTGAAGTCAACAGCTTTCAAAAAGAAAAAATATTTAATTGTTTTACAGATTACACTTAGTATTCATTCAGTAACCTAATGTTTTGTGTGTAACCGATCCCTTCCTTTGTAAGTAAATACTTATCATCTCTATCTCGTTTTGTATAAATAATAAACGATGGCGTTTCGAAGACATATCGCCTACTATGTATGTAACGTAGGACATAATCCTCAGCGAATGCAACGAATATATGTCATGGAAGATGCAAATAAAGCGCAATTTGCAATTAGACGAAGGGATGCCTTTAATTACCAACCTGTTGCCTTTAATAATGAATCCAGATTATGTATTAATTGTAATAGATCCATATCAGAAGAGATACGTGCTATAGAATCTAATCCAAGGACAAGTCGTTTAGACGTGTTAACGCAAACAGCAAGTGCATCTTGCTTAGTATGCAATGCTAGACAAAATGCAGGAAGGCTGTTCACAGAGCGTAGGGTAAACATTTGTTTTTTTCATAACATTTATGTTCTCGAAAATGTTAGAAGTCGTGCACGTCACTTGGACGATAAGGGATGCATCCCTAGATTAATCCTGGAAGAACTCAGATCAGTTAATCGACCATATCTAATAAAAGGACAAGAGTTACATATATTTTTGCAACAACTAAGGCATGTGACCAATAATCAAAATCAGTTTAAGGATGAGAGTTGCTTCACTGGCGATGAATTCAAATGTATTTCGCCCATTAGCAAAGAACAATTCTCACTTCCTTTTACGTACTGTGATCCCGTACCTCAAGAGCGAGGTCACAGATACATATGCAGAAAAGACTTGTTGACTTTCTTATGTAAACTAAGACAAGGTTTATCGGATGACTTTTTAGAAGTCATATTTAAGTATTCAGGTAGAGCCGAAGGGCCGTAATCTTGGTTATAGCAAAAGTGAGACAATCTTTGCACCATAGGTTTGTTCGTGAGAATATCGGATTCCAAGCAATACCAAGGCAAGTATACATTGAAAGACACATTACTGAATATGCAAATGAATTCTGTAATCCAGAGCCGCAGACACCAAAAGCCATTGCTGCAGTGGATGGTACTTATTCCTAGACACCGAAAAGTAGCAATTTTCGCATTTTAAGAAAGTCGTTTTCTCAGCACAAACATCGGCCCATTGAATAAACTCACTAGGATTGTTGTTTCAGACGACTTTATATTGTATGTATTGGGACCATACATTTCGGATGGTCTCAACAATGATGCAGCGATTTTGGAAAGAGAGTACGAGAGGGAGACTAATGCTATGCGGGGGTGATTTCAAAATGGAGATATTTTATTGATTGACAGAGGATATAGGGATGCTGGGCGATGGCTAGAACGCGTTGGAATCACTTTCTGGATGCCGGCATTGATCGAGGATGGACAACAGAAATTACCATCTGAAAAAGCTAACATGTCTTGGATAGTCACGAAGAATCGATGGATCGTTAAGGCTAGGAACGGACATTTTCGCTCCATATTCAAATTCTTCGAAGGAACCATTATTATACCTCATCTTTATCACCTTCACGAATTTTACTCCATCGCTGCCTTAATCAATTATATATTCCATCAACCAATATTTATCGAAGGCGCAACAGTTGAAAACGCAAGAGAAAGTATTCGGAAAAGCCAAATGCCAAACGTATTACAAGCGCTCGTAGAAATTAACAATCTACGCATGAGACGCGCTCAGTGGTTTCGACTTTAACAAAATGTGGCTCCTAATTTTTTGTTCTTGATTTACGATATTTACAAGATCTTACCATTCGCATCTATCAGGTAACTTTTGCTCCGTCATACATTCAAGATAAACTAGATAGAGAAGTAGGAGAAGAAATTGAAGTTGATATAAACATGAATGTCCCTTCGCTGATAAGATTGAAACAGTATTATCGATTTCGCCGTGGAACATAGAGTTTTCATTTAATACCTTGTACACGATGAAGAAGAAATAGAAAAGGACAATCTAATCAGTCGTTACCTCTGTACCTGTCAATCAGGAGCCAGGACCTTGGGCACCTGTGCACATGTCCCCTGCATCCTTTGGTACTTAGGGTACGCTCGACATCAACCAAACGTAAAGTATCCAAATAACAGATTACTAAACATTATTAATAAGGCAAATGAGCAACCCCGATAAATGTCTGAAAAAACGGTAAGTAAATTGCCATTCTTTGCATCTCTTTCCACAAAGACGTGAAAATAAGCTCTCTTTTTTCCACTCATTCACTCACTTTCTCACTAAATCATGCACTCACTCACTGTATCAGTTAATCAATCACTCAGTTACACACTCAATTGCTCCCACAATCAATCGCTCACTCACTTTACTCACTCGAATCACTGCGCTCACTCTCTTACTCACTCTCTCACTCACTCTTTCACTGACTCTCGCAATCCCTCACTCACTCACTCTTTCATTGACTCTCTCACTCACTCATTCACGGAATCAATCAACAACGCACTACCTCATTCACTTACTCCAGGAATCACTCAATGAATCAATCAATCAATCAATTAATATTTACTTGCTCAATCATTAGTCACTTAATCACGTTCTTAATCAATCAGTCACTCACTTACTCAATCACTTTATTATTTTCACTATTCACATGACTTACTTAGATATTTGCTCTCTGTTTCTGTCTGTTACTCAGTCACTCAGGCTTGCACTTCCCCCCCTCTCACTTTTGCACACTTATATACATTTTCGTAGTCACATGCATTATATATGTCTCCCTTATGCGTTGTGTGTACTTAAACGGTTTACTATCAACCTTTGACGCTCTGTAGCGTCAAGCCGGCCCATAGGATTAAGTTTTGGCCTGAATATATTTTGTTCAGAATGGAAAGATGTGCCAAATGGCAAAATTTGAGCCAATCACACGGTATTTAGTACGGGGTTGTTTCCGAGTGTTTCCTAGTATTCCCGAAACTACCAGAAACTTCCTTAATTTCCCGGAAATTACCCGAATTACCGAAATTCCTCTTTATATTCCCGAGAATTCTCAAAATCTCAGAAAGTTTTCTAAAATTCCCGAAACTTTCCTAATTTCCCGGAAATTACCCATATTACGAAAATCCTCTTTTAAATTCCCGAGAATTCTCAAGATTTCATAAAGTTTCCTAAAATCCCCGAAACAAACCAAAATTTCCTTAATTCCCGGAAATTACCCAATAGTAGTTAAGACTTGTCCCGATATTCCCTAGTGTCTATGCTCCGCCAAAAATTCGTTTACGAAATTTCTCCTGTCAAAGAGATCCCTTTCTCCGTGACGCCTGACCTGAACGCGAAAATCTTGGAAACCGTATCTGGTTTGACGTGTCGTTCCCTTCATTGACGGTGTCACACCACAAGGGAAATCTTTTGTAGGTTATTATTTCGATTTCCTTGACAAAAAAAAAACCACTCTGGCTATCTCGTCCTGACAGCAACTAGGGACAATCCAGGGAATTTTTCTAAAAGAATATCTTTATTTCTCCAGATCTAAGGACCAAATCTCTATACTACTAATTTGTAGGAAATAGTTTAGGTTTACTATTCACCCGAAAAATTCTACAAAAGAGAAACGAAGCAAGAGCCAAGCACTAAAACTCAAAATAAGCCATCTGCTAAACTGAAGAAGATTCCCATAGTACCTGTCTACTACTGTCTCTGTTGCACTCGAGACACACCAGTTCCCTAGTTTCTCTCGCACTCCGTGGCAGCCCTCTATATTGGGCGCCAAATTTGTAACGGCTGTTTCCGATTTTTACACCGCCTGGCCAGGGGATGGCCCAGGATCGGAGTACCGGTTGCAAAAATGGCGATTCACCGACTGTTACCCCTCGTCACCGCGACACTTTTGAAATTCCCGAGTCTCCGGATCTCACACTTCAGATCCGCAGACAACCCACGAAGCTCGTTGTTAAAGTTGTCAGGCGCCAGGCAGAAACTCTTCTGCACGAGCTTCCTGGATCTGTCCCTGTCGCTTGGACTACTGGCAATCTCGCCACGTTGCACGAGTGAGGGAGAGGGTAAATCACGGAGTACGAGAGATAACTTCTTGGAGATGCCAAATAATATTTGACACTTACTATGTTTTATTCAAGAGAATAGCAAAACAGACAGCTACTGTAAACCCCGTTCGCAGAGACAGCCCAACAAAGATTTTTACAGAGGAAACCATGAACTATTAAAGATAGCCGACCGAGACGGTCGCGCGTTTCCCCGACGCCATTCGGCGTCCTGTGTCGCGTACCCTCGCCCCAACTCCGGTAAGACACTCGACCTGACCACACTAAAGTTGGACCAGGTCAGTCGAATGCCTCCCACACTTCACGCGCGGCGAGAGGGTCTCGAGCGTCCCCTGACTACAAAAGCTACTCCTGATCTGATGCGGTTCCTTTCGAGCGTAACCGTGCCTGAGTCAGGTCGACACTTTAGAGGCCGGGAAAAACACAGAACGGAGACGATCACAAACCTTGCAATCACACTGCCAGCTCGTACTTCTAGTCTGGGTCCATTTAACTTCTCTATCCGCACTCGTCAGGGTAATCAGGTTTCACACCCACGGATCGGCACTTTACGTTCCACACTTCACTGTCAAGCCCAGAATCACAATGACGGGAAATAGTCTGCTTACCCGTCTTCTTCCTTCTTTCACTGGAAACCTCGTGACTTTCCGCGCTACCCACTTTAATTGGCTGTGGGGCACGAGCGAGGTCCAGTGCTTATGCTCCACCAATTCGCGTCCCGCTACGACGGCCACCGACCCGATTGGGCCCGACCATTGGACGATCGACACCTCCATTGGCCAGCAGGAATGTGGCTGGAAGTCCCGACATGAACGGCCCCCAGATGCTGCCCTCAGTGGACTATGGTGGTATCTTCAGAAAACGAGCTTACCCTCTTCCCAACCATGGTTCCGTCCTAGGTTGCCAACCTCTCGCCACCCAGTGTCGTCTGCATTGTTGACAACCTGTCAGTATCCCTCGGATTATTTTACTGTTGCGATCCTCTGGTGTCGCAAGACTTCCGCAGGAACAACTCCTTGAGTATCAACTGCCTCGCCAATCCACTGTGCTTCTTCCTCTCGACTCCATCCCGATTCTGACTCATAGACCTCAGGTTCGTTTCCAAGTTGTTGTTCCTAACCTAACTTGGGTTCCTCGAGAGTCAATATAAAATAAAAGATAATAATTAAATAAACTTTCTTACTTTCCAGTACTTAACCTAGGCTGGGATTCCTGGCTTGACGGACACTTGCTCTTTGCGTACACGCGCGTTTCGGGGTTAGGTTCGGCTTGAGTGAAATCCCGGATAGTTATTTAGAAAATGTTTGGTTTTAAAGAACCACGTTACAACTCACCTGGACCTAGCCGAAGCTTACCGGGCTCTACTTACTTGCGACGAGACCGTCTCCTCGCTCTTCCGCCAGCCTCCCAAGGCTACAGACGCTCCCCCCCAGGATCCACCGCGTGCTGCAGATCCTCGGCCGGATTCCCGAAAGGTCCTGCGCTGTGGCACCATCACATATGGCCTCGTGGGGGACGTGGCCATCTCCCGTGTAGCTCGGGACGTTTCCCTCGAGGATCTGGCCATTCCCAGGCTCCTCCAGAGACTTCCTTGTCCTCTTCCTTTCGACGACTATGCTCGACCTTCTCCCTGCGCCTTTGTTCTGCCTCCTCGCGGTCTCGCCGGGCCTCCGCTATACCGGCTGCTTCGTGCTAAAAATATCTATTTGTTTCTACAATACCCAAAACATGCAGGGACTGGGGAGCCTTAAGGAAGGAGTGACTCGCTATCAGAGATGAGGTGGGAGATTGACAATCCCATGCATTCATTTTCGGCTGATTTTTCGCAGCGCTCCCTATGGACCTTGGGCTTTTGGGAACTAAGTGAAAAGTTCACGATGCTCGTTGAAAAGGTAAAACAGGACTGCATTTTATTTTTCGCAGCGCTTCTTGTGGACCTTGGGCTTTTGGGAACTAAGTGAAAGGTTCACGATGCTCGTTGAAAAGGTAAAACAGGACTGCATTTTATTTTTCGCAGCGACCACTGTGGACATTGGGCTTTTGGGAACTTAGTGCAGCTAAGTGAAAGGTTCACGATGCTCGTTGAAAAGGAAAAAACAGGACTTAGACAAGGCGAAAACGGCGCACAGTGGGAAAAAAGCACCTTTTTTGGACAAAAATCGACCGACAGTGCAATTCTTAACGGATTTAGATGTTTTTTTTAGAAATGACCGTAAGGCTTCCAGTTATAACAAATAACTGCCGATATTTTAATTCGAATTAACGGAAATTGTTTATTTAACAACAAAGTTACAACTTTTTGTTGCAAAACTTTTCCGTGATACCATTTTTTCTAAGACTTTCAAATTCATTAAAAAAAGGTCATAAATCAATTAAATAAGTAACTTAAAATAATTTCCAGTGGGATAGAATAACTACAAAAATTGTTTATAATGTTATAAACAAATTAATTCACAAAAGTCATTTTTTCGTGATTCGCAATGATTAGCTAATTTTAACCCATAGGTTTTGT
>JBAGKK010296873.1:0-20162 GCA_037177015.1 Euceroptres primus
ATTTTCTATGCATATAAATGCCAAAAAAGTGAATTTGTTTATAAAAATTGTTTATAACAATGACAAATGTTGTTTCACAGAACTCTTATGTGTACCATTCTTGTTTTTTACATGAAAATGAATGATTCCACAGAAAAGAAAAATTTTAGATGCATAGATGTGTCAAATAAGTGAATTTGTTTATCAAAATTGTTTGTATTAACGACAAATGTTGTTTCATGGAACTCTAATGTATACCATTCTTGTTCTTCACATGAAAATAAATGATTCCACAAAAAAGAACAATTTTCGATGCATAGATATGCCAAATAAGTGAATTTGTTTATAAAAATTGTTTAAACTATTAACTTTTATTGTTGTTTGGTGCTTGTTTGCCATTAGAAATTGATTCTTTACATTTTTATAACAAAATCTACGTAAGTAATACATTCGAATTCCAAAAATGCAGCAGTTAACAGTTATATGCATTAATTTGTTTATAACAATGAACAAAATGCAGGATATTTATCTACAAGTTACATTTTTATTCAACAAAAGTAAATTTACTAATTCTATATCTTTTTGCAAAAATATCAATGAATGGGGCTAAGTAAATATCGCGAATATAAAGAATTGCCATTTTTAAGTTAAATAACAAATTATTAAATAACAAATCCAAAAAACGTGCACCTCTACGTTAAAGTACGATCCTTCATGCGTATTTTAAAGAAGTTCTGATCCGTTGAGATTTGAGGAGTCGGCTGATTTTTGTCCCAAAAAAGTGATTTTTTCTTAAAATCATGTCAGTAATGATGAAAAAAAAAATCATGTTGTGCGCAGCGGTCCCATAGAAATATTCGCAGATTTCTTTTAAGGGTATGTGATACATAATGATGTCACGAATTACGGACCGATTGTTTATTTACATTCAGCGGGTTTATTAAGAGAGGAATGTAAATATAGTTCTGAAATTTTGGGAAATAATAAAGAATATATTTAACCATCGATGTCTGGTGCGTTTCAGTTTTTATTTCAAAAAAAAAAAAAGATTTTACAAAAATAATTTTTTTTCAAAATTAAAATTAAATCGCACCAGACATCGATTCCTTAATATATTCCTTATGATTTTCTCAAATTTCAGTATTATATTTGCATTTCTCTTTTAATAAACCCGCTGATATAAATAAAAAATCGGTCGGTTATTCGTGACATCATTTTGTATCAAATACCCTTAGAAACATATAACACATTCTGACATAAATAATAACAGTCCTAGATTACTAAGAAAGATTCCATAAAAAGCTCATTCTAAAAATTATCTCAGGAAGGATGAAAAAAAAATCAAGAATCATTTCGTCGGGCGCAGCGGTTGCATGAAAATATTGCCAGATTTCTTTTAAAAACATACACCACATTCTCATATAAATAATAACAGTCCCAAGCAACTGAGAAAGCTTCCATAAAAAGCTCGTTATAAAAATCATATCGGTAATGATAAAAAAAATCAAAAATCATGTCGACGCGCGCAGCGGTCCCATACAAATATTCACAGATTTTTTTCAAAAACATACACCATATTTTGATATAAATAATAACACTCCCAGATTTTTTTTAATGATTATCAAAATGATGATTTTTAGAATAAGCTTTTTATGTAATTTTTTAGTTGCCTGGGACTGTTATTATTTATATGAGAATGTGATGTATGTTTTTGAAATGAATATTTCCATGGGACCGCTGCGCACAACATGATTCTTGATTCTTTTTTCATCCTTACCGAGATGATTTTTAGAATGTGCTTTTTTAGTTATCTCAGACTGTTGCTATTTATATCAACTGTTATTATTTTTGAAAAGAATCTGTGAATAATTCCAGGCAACTGCTGCGCACGGCATGCTTCTAGATTTTTTTTCATCATTACCGAGTTTTTTAGAATGAGCTTTTATGGGAGCTTTTCTAGTTGTCTGGGACTGTTATTGTTTATATGAGAAAGGGGTGTTTGTTTCTGAAAGAAAGCGATAAAATTTTTCGTGTCACATGTGTGTTTCGTGTCACACGATTAGACACAGCAAAATATAAATTTATTTCTGTTAAGTTTATGAGTTTGGAAAGTGGAATTTGGTGTATTTGTGCTCTATTAGAGTTGCTTAATTAAATTATTTTATCAAAGTGAAGAATATTTGAAAAAAATTTACTCGCTCGTTTTTCGAAAAAAACTTCAACCACATAATTTTACGATATTTGTAACAGAAAATTTTAACTTTTTCGGAAAATTTTTTTCGGAATTTAAAATTCCGAAACTGTAACAGAAAAAAAATTACGTTTAGGTAGCTGAAGCTTTATACAGTTACATGTAACTGAAATTTTAGTAACAGTTTGGTAAATTTTAGTTTCAATTTGGTAAATTTAAGAAAAATTTAGGAAACTTCAGTTACCGTAACTGAAATTTACAACAAATTCAGTTACGTAAATAAATTACGAAACGATTACAAAACAAATTCAGTTTCGTAAATTTCAGTTACAATTTGATAATTTCAAGCTGCGATTTCTCAAATGTATCTTAAATTTCATAAAAATTTCTGTTACTATCGCAACCTGAAAGTTCCGGAAATTTATAAACATGTCTAACAGTGTGATGAACGAAATTTATGTTTCAAGTTATTGGAGTAAACTAGATCAATTTTCTTGGAGTTTCCAACTTGCTGTGAATAAAAAAAAGATTTTTCCTAACCTGACCCAAAAACTAAAACTTTTTTTGGCCTACCCTACCAATCATTGAAGAAAACAAACAGTTCTTTTATAAATAAATACGTGTTCATTCAATATAAACGAGTTTCGGTTTCCAGAATTGCAATAAGGTCGAACTATAGATTCAATTTGTTCGCAAGTTTCTTCTTGGAAATTCGGGGTTGAAGCGTATCCAGCTATCGAATCACGATCACGATATACAGTTCGGAGCAGATCGACAAATCGACCAGAGGTCAGATTAGAAAGAGAGTGAGAATTGAGGAATAGAGAAGAGTCATTTGTACCATGAAGCGCAAGCTCGTGTGGTGGTTGCGTGAGTTCATGCAACCCTGTCGTTCACACGCTCACCACCTTTTCGAACCCAAACTTGGGTAGATAACTTTTATCTCCAGTTACTGCTGGATCCTTGATTGAATTCTCGCTTTTGCAATTCTTCCTCCTGCTACTCACCCTTAGACTTCTTTAAAACCCATCGTCCCGAACGACGAATTGTTTGTCGGTAATCCTAGGTATGGAAAGGGGCCCGCTTTGTTTGCGAAAATTTAAGCTCGGCAGAGACTCATTCTTAAGTCCTATCATTAAGTTGAAGAGAAGATTATACTGATCATTCGAGTCCTTTCAAAAGTATATTACAAATGAGTTTTCATTACAAAGTTTATATGGTCACATTTATCTCCCTTGTCACATAAATTATTATTCAGACAATTCCAGATCTAATATTTGCGAAAAAGGAAATCAGGTTAATGTGTACCAAAATAGTTAAGGATAAAGCGATTAATTGAACTGTAATTAAAACAGAGTTTGAATTTGGGACTTTTATATATAAACAGGTTTCGGATCGATTACACGTATTAAAAAATTCGCAATAGCCATCATTAAAAAAATTGCATGAATAATTTAAAGGTAATGGGAGAAAAAAAGAATAAGAAAAGAACAGAATAAATTTTATAGAATTTAACGATACTTCACAGAATTCAATGGAAATTAGAGATGCATAACGAGAATTTCTAAACTTTTGGAAAATATCGTCAGATGATATTAAAACTTCAAACATGGTACTTATCATAACGAACTCAAAAAAATGTCTGGTTTAATTAACCAAAATTCTGGTTAAATATACTCTTACTCTTTTTTCTGGTTGGAGTAACCAGAATTCTGGTTGAACTAGCCGGAAATTCTGATTAAAACAATCAGAATTCTGATTACTTTATTCAGAAAAAATAGTAAGGGCATATTTAACCAGAATTTTGGTTAATTTAACCAGAAATTTTTTTGATGAAACTTTACTCGAACGAGATTCTCGTTCTCGTCTCGTCTGGTTTACGAGATTACAGATTTTCAATCTCCATCAAGTTTTGGTCTCAGCTGATCATGTTTCGAGCAAATCTCGTTTTTTCTAAAAAATTCTCATTATGTATCACTGATGGAAATTGGAAAAAAACGTAGTCAGAGCGCCTATTTCCTCAGATTTTTCAGTTTAAACAGTTTTTTAATCAATTTTTTATTTTTAATTGAAAATGCGGAAAAATTTTATTTACGATTAAAGAAGCCATCAAAAGTTTGAAGCAAATATAAATTAGACATTTTTCCATTGGGAACCTGCAGATGGATTTCGGTAGAACACGGAAAACCGTGGATGTTAATTTTGTTTTGCTTCTCCGGCAGCACTGAATGTGCATTAGGGTGGTCCAAATTTTTTTTCTTCGAATTTTCATGCTCTCACGCGCCAAATTTTTTCGAATCCAAAAAAATGTATTTTTCTTGACAAAAAAATATATTTAGAGGTTCCGCAAACACCATGAAGTTTAAAACGTATTTCCCATAAGTAAAAAAGTCGTGTTTGTAAATTTTATTCAAAATCGTCAATATAAGGTGAATCGAGTTGAAACTGAACATTTGTCTTCCCAATTAGCCATAAAATACGAATCAAAAATTAATGTTTAAATATTGCCTCCATAAGTCGGTTTTATAGGGTCCCAAAAAAACCCCATAAGGTAACAATTGGGTTTTCGAGTTCTTACCACTAATTATGATTTTATCGCGGTTTTTTTTAGTTCAAATTGTTCCTAATACATAAAATATTACTTTTTTGTTTTCATAAATTGTTTAAACAATTTATTATTGTTTATAGCAATATTTTCTTAGAATAGAGTTAGAAAGTCGCGATTTTTTTCGAATTTCCCAACTCGTTTTTAACTTTTAAGTTAGAACGAGGCAAGAAGCAATTAAAATAATCAAAAATAATTTTTTAAACAATTTTTTATTATTTATAACAATATTATTTCAGAATAATTCAAAAAAGTTGCAGTTTTTTCTAAAATTTTCCACCTTTTGTCCACTTTTTAATTACAGTTAGGTAGTAATTATTTCAAGTTAACAAATATAATTGTTTAAACAATTTATTCTTATTAATAATATTCTCTTTGCATAATGCCAAAAAGTGGCGGTTTTTTTCTAAAATATTCCACTTTTTGTCCATTGCAGAGTTAATAATTAATGCAATTTAACAAAAATAATTGTCTAAACAAATAATAACTATCTTTTCCTATAGTAATGCTAGAAAGTTGCGGTTTTTTTCTAAAATATACAACTTTTTGTCCATTTATTACTCAGTGTGTTAATAATTAATGCAAGTTAATTATTTGATTCAGGCCTTTTTAATCACTATATATGTATATTACCATCCATGGCAATATGTTTTCTTCAGAGTAGGAGGGGGGAGGGGCAATATGTTTTCTTCGGGGAAGGAGAGGGGAGGGGCTGATAGTAAAATGTGTGCAATTCCAAATGTTTCTTTTACATTTTGCAATAAACTTCGTGTTTTAATTCAAAACAAAATTTTTACAAGTCATTTATAGATTCCTTCTCCCACTTACTCCTAATTATTCCATCCTTTATTTTTATCTTGTCTTTATCTTTTATCTTTTTATTTTTATCTATCCTTTTTGTTTAAATTAATATTTGTAAAACATTATGGAAAGAGTAAAAACACTTCACTTCGAAAAAAAATAAAGTACATTTAAAGAATGGTTCTTGTTGAAGTTCATTTATTATTTGTTCATAACTAAAAAGTCAAAGCAAAACTGAAGATTTCAGAAAAAAGCGAAACTTTCTAGCATTACTCTAAGAGAAGATAGTTGTAAATAATAATCAGTTGTTTCAATAATTATGTTTGTTAACTTGTACTAATTATTACATCACTAAGTGAAAAGTGGACAGAAAGTTAAAAATTAAAAAAACTGCAACTATCTAGCATTACTATGGAAGAAGATAGTATAAGTGATAATAATTTGTTCAAATAATTATTTTTGGTAAATTGAATTAATTATTAACTCACTCTAAGCAAAAAGTAGACGGAAAGTTGAATATTTCAGAAAAAACCGCAACTTTGTAGCATTATTCAAAAAGAATATTATTAAACATAATGATAAATTGTTTAAACTATTATGTTTATTAACTTGAAATAATTATTACTACACTTTAATTAATAATTGAACAAAAGGTGGAAAATTTTAGAAAAAACCGCAACCTTCTAGCATTATGCTAAGAGAAGATTGTTATAATTAATAATAAATTATCGAAACAATTATGTTTTCTTAACTTGAAGTAATTTTTTGTTAAACTGCATTAATTATAAATTCACTCTATACGAAAAGTGGACAAAAAGTTGAATATTTCAGAAAAAACTGCAACTTTTTAGCATTATTCAAAGAAAATATTATTAAAAATAATAATAAATCGTTTAAACAAATGTTTGTTGACTGAAATTAATTATTACCTTACTCTAATTGAAAAGTGGACAGAAAGTGGAAAATTTTAGAAAAAATCGCATCTTTCTAGCATTATTCTAAAAGAATACTGCTATAAGTAATAATAAATTGTTTCAAAAATTATTTCTGTTATCATTAATTGATTATTGTCTCGCTCTAACTGAAAAGTTAAAAACAAGTTGAAAAATTCGGAAAAAATCACGACTTTCTATTTCTAAGAGAAAATTGCTATAAACAATTTATGTAAACATCTAATTATCAGCAGGAGGTAATATTTTATGTATTAGAAACAATCTGTATTAAAAAAAACAGCAAAAAAATCATAATGAGCGCCAAAAACTAACGAACCCAATTTTTCACTTATGGGATTTTTTGGGACCCTATAAAACAGACTTATGGGGGTGATATTTAGAAAGTAATTGTTGATTCGTATTCTGTGGCTTATCAGTTTCAACTCGATTCACCTAGTATTGACAATTCTAAATAAAATTTACAAAAACGTCTTTTTTTCTATTTTCTTGACGACTAACAACCATTCGGAATCGAAAAATGAATTTTCTGAACACTATGGGAAATACGCGTTAAACTTCATGGGGCGGAACCTCTAAATATAGTTTTTTTTCCAAAAAAAGGTATTTATTTTTTTGTGAATTTCAACAAATTTGAAGGGGAAAAGAATATAAATTCAAAGAAAAAAAAATTGGACCACCCTAATGTACATATGGTACATATTAAATATTAAGTAGTGAAGTACCAGTCATGGAAAGAAGGTCAAAAGAAAAGATGCGATAATTCTTTTTGAAACGTTTCGATCACTGTTTGTACTCTCATTAGTCAAAAAAACATTTATTGGTTCTGTAAAAACCATACAAAGAAAGTAGAAAAAATGCATAACAACATAAAAAATAATAAATGACAAAAGTTGACGATATGTCAACTCAAGAATAAAAAAAGTAGAAGAAAGGTTGTCTCATAAAAAAGCTCTTAATTTTAAATCTCTATCACGAGGAATAAGTATTGATAACAGTGATAAAGCGGAAGTTCCATAGGAAAAACAACATACCTAGTATAAATTAAAATACGAAGATAAAGTCAGCGGGAGTATTAAGTTATAAGTTATAAATTATAAGTCAACAGAATATTTAATAGAATTCTATGGAAATGAACCAGAAAGTCCCAAGGTATCATTTTAATTTGCAGCAGAATGAGAAACCGAAAAACAAAAGACTGTGACAATAGAATAAATGATCCACTTCCGATCAAAATAATATTGCTGCAGATTAAAATAATATCCCACAATTCACTGTGAACTGAATTCAACGGAATTTAACAGAATTCCATGGAAAGTTAGCAGAATTCAACGGAAGTATAAGTATTTTTTATTTAAGAATCGAAATCTTTTAAAAGTATCGTCTTGACTGATACTGTTATTAACTTGGTTATCAGTGACCCAAGGAGAATACTCTTTTATATTCTCAGAAAAATAACTTTTGATCTCTGGCGAAACGAGAAAAGCTCGCAAAAGAAATACAGTCTCATACTAAAACTGTGCTTCGAGGCAAAAGTTTTTGTCTCTTTTTCTCGGTCGGTTATAACGGCAAGCGATCGCTATGCCAGCTTCGATAGAAGGAAGTTATGCGTTTAAAAATACTGAAGAAGCATAAAAATCCAGTGAAATCTGGAAGGTAAGAAATTCTGAAAGATTTCAAACAAATTATTTCAAATTTCGACCTGAATCTTGAATTCTACTTGAATATTGATTTTAAGTAGTCGAGCTTTTAATATGGTCAGCCGCCAGCGTCCGTACTATTCGTATTCAACGGCAACTTGTACGACGCGTTCGTTTGAACCTGTAAATCAATCTTACCAATAGACGTTTGCTGGCGGCAACCGTCAGCATATGAAAATTAAAACCGTATATCACGCAAAATCTGGTTATAGGAGCGTGGAGCGTTTTAAAAGAGCATTATATATCTGAAGCGAGGAAACCATTGGATGAAAGGAGAAGGAAGGAGAAAGAGAGACAAAGAGCTCTAGAATGTCGTGTTAGGAAACTGGTCTCTGCAAGTAGATAGTAGCATATTTTATATGCAAACTTGGTATGTTCTTTATGGTCAAAAACATAGCACAGTCATCAAATTACAGTAAATATAACAACAGTAATTTTCGTTGTTTTACCCTTTTCGCTGTTCATGTAGGGCTCCAAGAGTTCTCTCTAAAACAACCATCATACACTCGAGTCACATGTACCATTATATAGATTAATTTTTTCAAAAATTATATAAAATAGTAAATAATAATTTAATATTTTCAACAGGTGCTTTGATTTAGGGAAGGTAACAAGATATGAAAGGAATATCTAAAAAAAATATTCAGAATATATTGAGGTGCTTTTGTAAAACTCTTTTAAAAATATACGTATTTTTTAAAAAATAAATATATAAACATATTTAAAAAAATATATTAAATCTATTTTGTCTATGTTTAAAAAATGACAAGATTTAGAATTCTAATCGAAAAAAGACAATCTGCTGTTTGAAAATCACTAGAAAATTCGTCCGTGGACGTGATCTTTGTGCATGATGCTGTTTCAACCGGGAATTTCCGTGAAACGTGACTGCATAACATGACCAGTATATCAGCGTGACATTTCACAGGCAGCTTCTACGGAAAACTAGAAAATCTACTTTTCATGGCTTATTCTTTTTTCCTCCTTGCTAAGATTTTGTTGTTAAATTCCATAATCAAACACTAATTTTCTTTCTGAAATTTTCATTTAAAAAGAAAACAAAATTTAAACTTCGTTACTCATTCCATGGAAATATAATTTGTTCCGAAACAAAGATTTTCTACTACCACGTTGAATTAATTTAGATTTAATTGCATAAAGCTAATTAGTATGAATCAAAGGGACAAATTTGATATAAAGTGAATTTGATTTGAGCCAAAGGAAACTGCAGCATTGGTTCATTCTAAAATAATCGATTTTCATGGTCGACTGCTCAGCTAAGGGGTCAAAGCTCAAACGTAACAAATAGAAAAAGTGGAATGAATCTTTTTCTCTCAAAGAGAATAGATAGAGAGAATATTAAAATATTTACTACTATTTTGTTTCGTATTTCCTTTGAAAATGAAGTACACTGACTTAATAATCTTGAATATCGTGCTTTACCATTTTTCAATTACTGAATTATATATGCAAATGAAAGATGAATATACACTAAAGAAATGAAAAGATTGAAATTTTACCGTATCTAAAAAAGGACAGTAGACTTATTAGCCAGACGGTAATTATAGCGAACTGGAAATGAAAATGTTTTGATGGTAATTGAAAACTGATGAAACGAAGGGGAGATTGAAATGTAACAAAACGAAGGGAAGTTTCGCGACCAAATGTAAAATATCCGCAGGGTTTATTCAATTTTTGGGATGAGTTACGCAATTTTCAAAGTTGCTAAGCATTACAGACAACATCAATTCATAAAGTAGATGCCCAAAGGTAATTAAAATTCTATCAAAATTCTGATTACAATAATTTTTATTAAAGTTTGAAAATTCAATTACAGATACTGCTATATTCGCAAAGTAGCGTGATTAATGAGATTTGCAGAGAAATATGGCGCCATTAAAACCGTTTTTGACATGCATATAGTTTCCCTAGAATAATCAAAATTTTACTCTATATGATTTCAGATTTTATGTCCCAATATTTCAAAACGTTCTTGTCGGCCTAATCAATCTCTACTACGAACAAGTTTTTCGTCGTTAAAATATATCAAATTTAACGACCGAAATTGGCGCCGCTGAAAAATATATAGACATGATAATCACTACTCAGTAAATCGTGGGACATTATTTTAATCTGCAGCGATATTATTTTGATTGAAACTGTATCATTATTCTATTGTCACAGTCTTTTGTTTTTTGATTTCTAATTTTGCGGTAGATTAAAATGAAACCCAGGGATTTTCTGTGTATTAAAACGTGTCATGACATACTGATATTTAGAATCGTGGAAAGCATAAATGTACACGCATATGAAAACAAACTAACGATATCTATATTGAGGATCATGTTTTCTAATTTCCAAAATGTATTTTGCTTTTTGTCTATTTTAGTTTATTTTTTCTATTTTATTTGGATACCAACCTGCAATAAATCAAAATATACAAATACAATTTTTTTCACGGATTATTTATTTAACAGACCTTTCAGTATAACTAAAATTTTTTTATTTGAATGAAGCAGGCTTTCGTGCAAACCAAAGTCAGAAATTACACTTTAAATACTGTTTGATGAAAAAGCGCAGCAACGAGTTTCTGCGGTGAGTGAAAATAACTTGATAGAAGATGCAGTATTTGTTCGAAAAGCATTTTTCCATTAGTATATTATCGCAGGGCACTGTACCAACTACACATCCCATTGGCAAATGTCATTTTACTCTATCCTATGCTCTCTGCAGTACACTCACTTTTCGTGCAGTACAAAGTATCGTTCGAATTATCGTAATCGCATTGAAATTGAACGGCCAACCGTATACGATCAGATCATCCGTTCAACGGATTTAATTTGTTAGTAATTATTTGCAATTTCGTTGAAATACTTGCAAACCGGTATAACTCTTAACGTTTATTTCGATTTGTAAACGAAATCACAAGGATATTTGAATGTTGTTGATTGTCAGAGAGAGAGAGACAGATTACTGAATCATCTTTAATTTATAAAATGACGTTAATCTTAATTCCAACAATTACGGAAAGTGCATTTGATAATTGAAACTAAAAATTGAAAGTAAATACAGAGAAGAATAAGAATAGAGAGAGAGAAAGAGAGAGAGAGAGAGAGAGAGAGAGAGAGAGAGAGAGAGTAAGAATATTATAAGAGAGGATAGAGAGAATTTATGGAGAATTTAGGAATATATAGAGAATTTATCTAGCAATAAAAACATTTCTAAAAACAGTTCGTGAATATGTTTACTAGAGCGTATCGAAAAAAAATTTTGTTATTCTTAGTTCTAATAGCTATGAAAACTTTCTTTTGGGAGTCAAAAAAACTGCCCTGAAGTTTGATAAAAAAGACAAATGTCTTCTGTCTTCGCATTGCAAATGTTAAACCTCAAAAAAAAGAGACATTTCTTTTTATTTAAAGGACAAAAAACTTTTTCATGAGATCTAATTTATCTGAAAAAATAGTTCGAAGCAGGTGGATTTATAACTATATAACGACACTACCATTAAAATATTTTTTACCCTTCCTAAACGACCTTGAAATTTCAGAAAATCTTTTTAAAAATCAACTTTTTTCATATATTATTGTACCTACATATATTCCCGTTAACTTATTACATTTTTATTTTTACCTTTTACATTTTTACCCTTCCTAAACGAGGTTAAAATTTCAGAAAATCATTAAAAAAATAAACTTTTTTCACAAATCTAACGTTCTTCTATTATCTTTCTTCTATCACCTTTTCTATCTATTCTGTTTCATAAAAAAATCATAGAAAAATAAACTTTTTTCATATATTTAACGTTCTTCTATTATATCTTTCTTCTATCACCTTTTCTATTCCTTTTCTATCTATTCTGTATCTAACTATATTCCCGTTAACCTATATTACACATTTGAGGGTTAAATAATCGAGAAAATCGATGTGAATTTTCTCGATTATTTAACCGTTAAATGTGTAATATAAATTAACGGGAATATAGGTAGGAACAATAATATATGAAAAAAGTTAATCTTAAAATTATTTTTATGGATTTCGAATTAGATGAAAATATATAGATGTAACATATCTTTTTTTATTTCACGATAACATTAATTTTTTATATCTAGATTAAGGACATTCGATATATTATGACGTCATGTAATACGAATCAGGGTTCTACCCTCTTTTATAAAAATTAAAAATGATAAAATTCATCTTATTTCTCAAAATAAAATGTTTATCGCAGTATACATCGATGCTCTATTATGTCTTTTATCATTTCTTGAAATTACAGATCGACACATTCATTATTTTAGTAATAAGTCCTCTGAATGTAAACATTATATTTTTATCGCTTTTTCAAATATGGCCACCTTAATATAAGCTTTATCTGGTTTTACATTCAGCGAACTTATTACTAAAATAATGAATGTATCAATCTGTAATTTTGGGAAACGATAAAAGACATAATAGAGCATCGATGTCTACTCCGGTACAAATTATATTTTGTACAATAAGATGAATTTGATCATTTTTAATTTCTATAAAAGGGCGTTAGAACCTTTATTCGCATTACATGATGTCATTATGTATCAAATATTCTCTAAATTTGAATTAGTAGTTTTCTACTAATGAAATAGTGCCGAATCGTTTACGAATTGCTTTAGTAAGCATTTATACTAATTTTTAGTAGAAAAATACTAATTAATAGTAGAAAACTACTAATTAATAGTAGAAAAATACTAATTAATAGTATAAAACTACTAATTAATAGTAGAAAAATACTAATTAATAGTAGAAAACTACTAATTAATAGTACAAAACTACTAATTCGCTTAGTAAGGCTTACTAAATAAATTAGTAACCACGTAAAATTAGCAGTTCACGTAGTAAGGGTTGCTAATTTATTTAGTAAGCCTTACTAAGCGAATTAGTAGTTTTCTACTATTAATTAGTAATTTTCTACTAAAAATTAGTAGAAATGCTTACTAAAGTAATTGGTAAACGATTCGGCACTATTTCATTAGCAGAAAACTACTAATTCAGATTTAGAGAGTACCCTTAAGTGAAAATATTTCTCCGTGTGCCAAAATTTGTAGCTGTATAGTGAAGAATTAATTTAAAAGTTTTTTAAAAAGTTGATTTTTGAAGATTTGAAAAAATTTTAAGATCATTTAGATAAGATAATTGTATTTATTTGTAATTGTATGTATACACATACAGGTACAAAGGTAAACTGGAAAACTTTTTCATGTAATTTAGATACCGAAAATTAATTTTTTCGTAGAATAAAAAGAAATATGTCATTTCTAAATTTTTTATTGTAATTCAAAGCCAATAAAAATAATTTTGATATTAACCTTCTTCATATATTATTGTAATATTTTGAATATACATTCCCGTTAACGTATTCTTCATAGAGAAGGCACTTTTGTGTCCAAGAGATAAATTATTTAAACTATTGATAATATTAATATGAGACTCAGTTAAAATCTTCCCTTTAGAACGTTATAATATGATTTGTGATAAAAAATTGGTTTATAAAATCATAAACTAGAATAAAATAACATGAAATACACGAAAACCGGTTTTGGAGCACGTCCGCAAATACGCGAGGCACACTTTAGAGTCATAGTGAATGTAAACTAAACTGTTTTCAAATTAATGAATAATGGTCTTAAAAAGTATCTCAAACTGTACAATTTTTAGCTTTAGTATTTGTATTTAACTATATCATACATAACAATATATATTAAAATATGGGTCTCCGAAAATTTTGTGAAGGTTACGGCAATAGGTATATTGCTATGGTTTAACTGTTATGGTTAAGTTTCTGGGTCCGGGTTTGTGATGAAATTGAAGAAAAAACCTCTCGCTACTCATATCAACAAAGTTTCATGAGTAAAAGTATGTACTTACTTTGAAAACCACGAAAAGTGCAAGGAAAACTTTGCGTATTTTTATTAGAATCTATTGTCGTACCTTGTGATATCTCTTATATTTCTCATTAAAATAGAATGAATCAAGTGTAAAAATGTCAAGTAAAAAGAGATAAAACAATTTTCCAAAGGGTTTTATGATTCATTCTGTTTTCAATCTGTGAAAGCATTTTTGTCTTGTTAGCTATTGTCATAATCTCCAGCGTCGTAACCATACTTTTGACATCCCAGAGGCGAACTGATAGAAAATATTACTCGTCTAATAAAATTTTCCAAAAAAGTTATTTTAATGATGATTTTGTAAAAAATGATTTAAAAGATGATTTTGTAAAAAATGATTTCAAAGATGATTTTGTAAAAAATGATTTAAAAGATGATTTTGTAAAAAATGATTTAAAAGATGATTTTGTAAAAAATGATTTAAAAGATGATTTTGTAAAAATGATTTAAGAGAAGATTTTGTTAAAAATGATTTTGGTTGTATATTTTACATTATACAAACAAAATGGTTTTGGTTGTATATTATACATTATATAAACAAAATGGTTTTGGTTGTATAAGTAACAAAATGAATGAATGGTACAATTTCATTAGATAATTCTAAGTGCAAAATAAATTTTATTTTCATTGGTGCACCCGTTGATAACTACGACCCTGAATTTCGTTTAAGGTTATGTTCACTCCTTGTTTACAAAGGAAAATAAGATACCTCTCACCAGTAATTGTAAAATTATGTTAAGTCAATGAAAAGTAAATTATTATTTTTTGTTATTTAAATCTAAGCGTAATAATTTTTTTCTTACGTTTCAATGATATTATTAATTTTACTGTTATTTTGATTAATATAATTATTCACCAAATAAACTGATTGAAAAAAATGTTATGAATTTGAAAAATTAATTTTCTTTATTAAAAAAAAAGTATTAACAAATTTTTTTGAATTTTTTTTTGCTTTTTCTTGTACCAGGTAGCAATTTCTAATCTTGTTAATTCTTATTTGCTGAAATTCTAGAACATTTTCTTATTCCTTGGAAAAATGAACCATAGTTACACAAGAGTAGATAATGCATGACGTCAAAAAGTTCTAGAAGCATTTGAAATAAATTTTAAGCGTGACTACTTTCAGAAATTCTTTTTATGATGGTAATACATCTAATTATTGCAAAAAACCATTTAGCCATATTTTTTCATTTTACTTTTTCCAAAATTGTCCTTTGTATGGAGAATCACACATATTACACATTTGATGGTCGAGAAAATTGCTGTAACTCTACGAAAATAGAGAAAACTCTAGAAAATTTCTGTAACTCTATGAAAATAGAGAAAAAGTCGATTTTTACGATTTTTGGAAATTTTAAGGTCATTTAAATAGTGTAAAAATATGTTAATAGAATTATCATTATGTAGTTCCAAACTTAACTGCTTCGAACTATTTCTTCAGGTAACTTAGATCCCAAGAAAAAATTTGTTAACCTTTAAATAAAAAGAAGTGTGTCGTTTTTTCTAATGTTTGGCTATATCTGCAATGCGGAGTCAGAAGACATTTGTTTTTCCTAATGAAACTTTAGGGAAGTGTTTTTAACTTTCAAAAGAAAGTTTTCATCGCTTTAGAACTAACAGTAACCGTTTTCCTCGATACGATGTAATGTTTACGTAAACAAGCTAATAAAATTGAGCATTGATGCAACGATTCATTTGATAGGAATAGTAAAAACATGTTTTTCGAGTTGAGATTTATTTATCAATAAAAAACACCATTTGTATTCAATTAGGTACTACAAGTGTCAATAAAAAAGCGTAAAAGACCCTATTTGACTTGAGTGGAAGATAAAAAATAAATTAGATGCAGAAAGCTTACTTTCATTTACTTTTAATGAAAACTGTTGGATATATAATATGATACTATCTTGTCTTGTTTATAAGTCTGTAGAGTGATGCGCTGACTTTATCACACGCTATACACACTTAGCAGATTGCGGAAGCAGAATGCATTACCTCGGCATAACTACCCCCTTACTTAGCCTTCAGAACTGTCTAACAAGAACGCCAACTGTGCCTCTAAGTGTTTCCTATGTACTTGGGCCCATGGCTAGTAAGTCCAGCTATGATCGACGAGAAAAATTAATTATTTATTTAAATACTTGATGCCATCGCCCTTTCACGCAACAGAAGGTCAAAGTGCTATTAGAAAGGTTCAGACCTCTTTTCCACTGTTAAGTTCTTATCGATTCGCCACTGGGGCTCATACAGATGGAAACCATTAGAAGAACGAATGGTATCTTCTTTGGCTATCAGCTTTTCCGTAAACATATCAGTTAACGTTGATATCTATTTAAGGTTTAATCTCCTGCTTCAATCTTTTTCATAACGTGAAAAATGTAAGCAAAGTTTTTTAACTTACTTTCATCAACTGGAGATAACGTTTTAAAAATCTGCCGAAAATCGAGGAATCTTATTTCTGTATGTAAAAAAAAAGTTTTCTATTCTGATTGAAATTCTTTTTTCGGCCTACCCTAACTTACAGATAAATAATAATAAACAAATCAAATTCAAGTTTTGATTCATATATTCTGTAACTCATTAACTATGTAACTGACGGAGGCAGGAAGACGAAAGTTTAAACAAATTTCTGAGAGTTCAAATGGAAATGAAATTTAGGACCATCTGTAAAGTGGAAATACTAAAATTTGTTTGTATCATTGAGGATTTAGTTACACTTTTATTTACACAAAAATTTATTTACACTTTGAATAAATATGTACATATATCAAGAATACTTTACGCAGTTTAAATGAGGTAGCATTTCAAAATTTGAACAAGATGACTCGGAAATGGTCCAGCTAGGAACCACAGTCCACTCTTTCTCCATTTCCCTTTAAACGGAGAAATGCCCCTGTAGTCACGTTAAAATGAGACACGATAATTTTCGCTTGGTTGACCCTACACTACACCCTAGAGTCTTTAATGACCTTATACACCGACTCGCTGCCTGAAATCGTGAATTTTATGAGTACATTTTACTACCAAAACTCGTACGACCTTCTCTATCTCAATTTGGACAAAGGACTCACCAGAGTTTATTATTCAAGTAAATCATTAGTATAAATAAATTTAAATTTAAATGTAGATATAGTTATTAAAAAATGTTTAAATGAATGTAAAACAAATTTTTTCGTACATGCGCACGAAAAAAATGAAATTGAAACGAAGTCAGCAGAAGAACAGCAGGCAAGCTGGAAAGATATGGAGCAGCAGTTTAGCGACAGGTGTCTGAAAGTACAGGACTGGCTAAACTGCACGCGCCAATGGAACATACACGCAATATGTGTTCTACCAAAATAGACTGGCGGCTGTTTGTCCTAGATTTCAGAATGCCAAAAATCTCATGAAAATGTTGTTGGACAAACCGCAATCGTTTGCAGAATGATTTCCAAATATTACGAATCAGCACTTATTTCCAATCTCCCCTGAATTTTAAAACATAGGACATCATTAGATGGATGAAAATAAAAAAATTGGCAATATCCGTAGAATATTACTAATTAAATTGGCAATAACCATAGAATATTATTCGTTTATATTTGAACGCGGAGAAAATCTGGTCAGGAAACTTTACCCAACTTTTGAGTACACTTGGGATATATGGACCAGTTGGAGAATGTTTAACATTATTGTAATAATTTGTGTCGTGCAAAATGTTAAAGCATACATGGCAGTTCGGTAAACTTTAACAACGCAGATATTAAAGTTTCGAAATGTGCAGTAAAGATTTTCAAAGGTAAAAATTAATGCAGGTAGCGTAATTATTAAAAACTATTCTGTCATACATTGACGAAAAATTGGATAAAATTTCATGTTATTTAAGTAAAGTTTGCAAATATAAAGTTAAGCAAACTTTAAATTATGCAATGTTAACGATTTCCTTAAAATTTATAACCAATTTTAATGATCAATTGATTATAGAATGACAAATTTCGGTGAATGAAATTTGAAGATATTGCTTTCTCAGTAAAAAATGTATTATTTACTCGAAAGTTCGGTAAAGTTTTAAATGAATTGTAGAGAAAAATTGCGTTTGGTTATGTTATTATCTTCTCCATATTGTATGAAAGTTTATTCACTATGAAGGAGCTTTTCATTTTTGCCACGTTAGACTTTATTCGAAAGTTGGGTAAACAGATGCGACGTCACACGGCATCTCCCACCACCACCCTAATCTTTCAGGATTGAATGCACGTATTGAGCATCTCGAAGATATCTAACAATTTTTTAATTTGGAAGATGTGGAGTTTCAACTTACTTATAGTCCTTTTTGACTTTAGTATTTAATAATGGATATCGGTTGTAAAATTCCAAAGTAAAATTAGAGTTTATTTAGGTAGGAAATTATAAAGTTGATTGCCATGGATCAAAGTTGACACCCTTGGCATAAGCTCCAGTCCTCAGTGATCCTATTTTCATGGTTTTTGCCATGCTAGTGGTTTTCCTACTAAAGTAGTTTTTTTCCTTCATTTAGTGCGGTGAAAAAATTATTTTTCATGTGTATAGTAGGAAAAATTTGGATCATGCATTTACTGGAAAATTTAAAAAAATTAATTAATTAAAAGTAATTAATTTAAAAGTACCTGAGGCTCAAATTTCCATTCCTTACAAGTTACGAGAAGGATTCTTCTATATGGAAAGAAGATGGCTGTTATTGCCATCTTCGTGTGGAGATCGTATTATTACAGAATTATTATTTTGAATAAATAAAAAACATTGTTCAATAAAATATACTTTTCTTTATATTCTCAAAATCTAATGTCCTTGTGATCATCACTTTTCATTCCTTTTTTAAATTGATTCCTCCAATCAAATTCCTCCAATCATCACTCTTCATTCCTTTTTTAAATTGATTCTATTCCAATGAAAACAACAACAGTTTCAATTATTGTACATAAAATATAAAAAAATTTCACTTTTGCATAATTGTTATGTTCAGTAGGACGAAGTGAAAATGAAAAAATTAATCGAATCGTTTGAACTGAGGGAAAGAATGCGTGGGTTAGCATCCGAAGAAAGTAAAAAAAAATGTTTGAATCGGTTAATATCTTCTGTTCCCTTTTTTGTTTTTAAAATTCAAAAAAATTTCTTATTGGTGAAAAAATTATTGCGAATATTTTATATGTGCAATTGTTACTAATAAAGATAACAAAAAATTATAAATACAAAAAAGATATTTTTGCTCAAGTTAGAATTTTTTGAAAATGTGCTAAAAACCTTTTTTTTGGATTTAGTCTAATGCCCACATTTTGGAAAAAGTTGAATATGTCGTACCTGAAATTTCTTTAACTTTAACCAAAGAAGCATGTTTTTGTTTTGCTTCTTCGAAGAAAAAAACATTTTTCGTAGCGTTTAAAAGTTTAAAAATGGCAAAATTCACGGTTTTTGAACGCTTCAAGCACCACAAAAAATTTTTTTTCAAAAAAGGAAAATAATAGCATATTTCTTTGGTTCAAACTGAAAAAATTTCAAGTTCGACATATTCAACTTTTTCTAAAATGTGTGCAAACGACTTACTCCAAAAAACATGTTTTTTGCACAATTTCAAAAAATCTTTAGTTGAGCAAAAATTCTTTTTTGAATTTCTAATTTTTTCTTTTTGCTTATTAGCAAAAACTGTTGAAATAAAAAATTCGCCATAATTTTTTAACCAATAGAAAATTTTTTTGAATTTTCAAAAATTTTAATTTTCAAATGAAAAAAAGGAATAGAAGATATTAAGCGATTTCAAAAAATTCTTTTATTACTTTTTTCGGATGTCAACCCACACTTTTCCTCAGCTCAAACAATTCGATTAATTTTTGCATTTTCTCGCCGCCTTATGATGAAAAAGGAAAATTTTTAAGTATTTTATGTATAATAATTGAAACTGTTAACCGACGGGCGCGACCCTCAATGGGATATTACAAATTTTGGGATATGCTGATGATCTTGATATACTCGGAGACGATAAAGAAACGGTAACTAAGAATG
>JBAGKK010296972.1:0-20161 GCA_037177015.1 Euceroptres primus
TATATATATATTATTGGGAAATACACCACCTTTCAAGATAGAAATTTCTCAGTGCCAAAATTTAAAGGCACAGGTCTGTAATCCAGCTTCCCTGCAACCTCAATTTGACCAACGCAAGTCGATAAATTCTCCGCAGTCAAAAAACGAATTTTTTCTAAAGGTGTTGAATTCAAGGAATAGTTTTATTATTATTTTAGAGATAAATTAATCTGGTTATGGTTGATTGTCAAAAAGTTGACCATATTAGACCACGAAATTTCCGAAAAGAATAATTATTCCATGCCGCCTAAAATATGTTTTTTTTTTTAAAGACGATCAACCCAAGAGAGTATGAAAAAACGAAATAGAGAGATCAAGGAATATATTTGAGATAGTTATAAATTCCATATACGAAAATAACTCTTATACCTATGTTTTTGTGTAATAAGCGTGGATTCTTACTTAGTAATGTGAATGGATAGGAAGTTGA
This sequence comes from Euceroptres primus, assembly GCA_037177015.1. Lineage (NCBI taxonomy): Eukaryota > Metazoa > Arthropoda > Insecta > Hymenoptera > Figitidae > Euceroptres > Euceroptres primus. Next base: position 470 of record JBAGKK010296972.1, read on the forward strand.
TGTACAACTTTAGGAATAAATATCATTTTCGGGGAGTTTGAGAGGAAAAAATGAAGTCGGACGTCCCTAACCTCAAAAATCACTAAGTTCGCAATGTACGACGTTCGACCTTGACAATATAAATATTTGAAGAATATTTTAAAAATATTCCAAAAACTGGTAAAAATTATTAAAAATATGGGAAGCATCTGTGATTGCGCGATTAATTTGGTATTGACTACACATCCTCAATATAGCCTCTCGTTTATTAAAATTTTGAATTAATAGTTCGATAAATATGACATTTTTTAAAACATATTGCGCAAAAATAGTGATTACTGTTGACTGCTATTTGGAAATGCTGATGAGAAATCGATGTTCAACTACATGAAAATCGTCGTATTTTGAATAGTTTGAATCACGATCTTCGAGTTCTATCTGAAAATATCAAAATCGTGAAACCTGACACAAAACTTGGGGACAAACTTTGAAACGATTTTTCGCATCTTCAACTGTAAAATAATCAACTTATCACACCATAATCATCTTTTTCAACTAATTTCAATTGATTTTTATAAACATAAATTATTAAAGAAAATATTTTTGATATTATTTAGCAATTTTCTATTTTAAATTTGTAGTTTGGGACATCTCGTAACCTGAAATTCTTCAAAAATTGTTATTTATAATTTCTAAACGAACTCTTCTAACTAAAGAAAAAGATGAAGTCGTCTAAAATTTTGAAACATTCCTAAATTCTGCCCTGATGTGAGTACTTTGCTCAGGTATATTTAGAAAAAATTAATTAATCACAGGATATGTTTAAATGATAAGGACCTAAAAAAAGTCAACTTTTTGGCAATCACCTTTATAATTGTATGGATATAATTGTTAATGGATATAATTCATTTGGTCGAAAATAGCTTCAAATACTCATTAAGTTGTTTCCCAATAAATATTCAAGGTTTGTTTTCATCAATTTTGTAATTCCTTTTATGGATTTAAGGCATAAAGGTGCATGCACATGTGCATGCTTTTTATTAACGGAGTTCTAAATGAACGCACTAGTCATTAGTTCGCGAGTATTCTCTCTGTCCATTAGTCAAATGAAAGTTCGTCATCTTCACTGAAAAAGAAATAACAAAAAAATTATGGCTGCGAACAGGCTGAAAGTTCGTCATCTTCACTGAAAAAGAAATAACAAAAAAATTATGGCTGCGAACAGGCTGAAGTTATTTTCAAAAATTGATCTCAGAATAAAAAAATTCTCTTTTTAATTTTTGTTGTTATGATGAGAAAATGATAAATTATATTTTCAAAAGGATATTTTCCTATACTATTTCTCTAATTTCTTGTTTGTGCTCACTATTGACTATTTAAAAAATTAATAAATATTTAACGACTCGAAGCGAATATTTGTTGTTTCAAAATAAGATATATTTGGTTATCTTATCTAGATCAAATTGGGATATTTGCACATTGTTTCACAAATTATTTGATTCAAAATGAACATTACTTATTCAAAAGGATCTTCTTATATTTCATATTACTTAGCTGTATAAGATTTAAAATCCATTCCACTTTCTGTTTCAAAATTTTCTGTATTTTTCCAATGCAGATTATACTAGCCACACCCGGAGAAACGATATTCGTAGCAGATATTATTTCCGCACGGATCTGTTCATCGATCTGAGCACGTCCGTAGCGAGCTCGAATTTTTGATACAGCATGATATCACATCCTGTAGAATTCACGATCGCTAAGAGCACTACGTTTCACGAAATATATTAGCGATGGTACCTCGGAATATATTCTGTTCGCAAATGTACGATATAGCATTATATGTATAGATTTTACGCAATATCTTCCAGTTTGTGCGAGGTCATTTACTTCCTTCCTATCAGAATTGAAAGAATTCAGAGCTCGAATCCTTCCAAACTTTAGGGATCAAAGTTAGACCATTTCGAAACTGAAATTGTCGAGGACTGAAAGCTTTCAAGTTGGAAACCTCTTAGTCGATAGTTTTTAGATTAATTTTCTCTCACTTGGGTGCTTCGAAGTTAAAAATTTAAAATCACTTTTAAATTTTTATTAATTAGAAATGTTTTTTATGTACTTTCTGAATTAAAAACAAAATTGAAGCATAACTATGTCAAAAAAATAGCCACAGTTAAAATATTTTAAATTCAAAACATCCAAGTTTGAACGCTTTCGAGCGTACTATTTACTTTTCGGTTCGAAGCTTTTAATTTCGCTTAAAATTAAAACCTTTTTAAGGGGAGAGTCTAGTATAGATATACCTTTTGCTGTGACAAAAGTTTTGTAACTAATACTAAATAATTTCTTTGCAAGAAAAAACATTTGAAAATCGCCTCATCTTTACCAGACTCTCCCCTTAAATTAGAAAACTCAATTGTCGAATGTTGTTTTCGCGAAAATTTTCAGTCTCAAGGCTTCAAGTGTTTCTTCGTTAAATATCTCTTTTTAAAACATTTTCAGTGTTTAGAATCTTATTGACTAATATCTCCCAGTCTTAAATATTTTTGAATTTATTGAATTATGCTATTGAGATTTAACTAACAATAAAACAAGGAAAGTTAAAATTATCCTTAAAAGTATAAAAGTCACACAAATCTGGAAGAAATTTATTGTTTTCGAGACCAGAATTCAACCTCAAATTTTGCAGCTTCCTTGTGACCTCCAGAATTTAACAATCCTTTTGCAAGGAAAGCAGCCTGTTTATCATTGTAATCGACGTTAGCACCACGCATCAGGGAGCACGACAGTGAAAACAAACCTATTTGTCAGCCTGGTGAAAATAATGCATGCACTGGTATAGAAAACACCAAACTAGGGGAACAAATGATGAATGGCGAGGAAAAAAGAAGACGTTATCGATGATGTGAAGTGTAAACTGTTTCATTGGAGCCGTTATAACGACCGAATAACCATAAAGTTCGGTGGACAATACCTTTTCAAATTCATCCATCGTTATCCACATGGAATGCCTGTAGTTTTCTATGAATGCCAACCAACCAGTAAAGCGAAACTTTTTGCATCGAAAAAGGAAGAAAGTGATAGAAAAAAAGGGGAGAAATTAAAAATTCCAACGTTGCTTGTTGTTGAAATTGGATGCAGGACTATTAAAGGGAAATTCTTATGGATGGGTCTTGCATGAAAATTCGTTTTAGCTGTTCTCCAATGTCGAGCTTGGAAAAATAAACAAGAGACTATTTTGTCGAGTGAAAAAAAGGAATTTTAAGTAAGAAAATTTAATTAAATAATCAATTTTTTGAAGACAACATTATGTCTTTAAAAAGTTGAAAGTGCCTCTCTAAAATTCGATTCTTAAAAGCTTAAAAGTGTTTTATATTTGGTGCTGAAACGGGTGTAAATAAAACCTAAGCCTCCAGTCGAAGAATGTGCAATGTCGCCTTTTTATTGCACTTTCTTATCCATGCTATGAAATCTCGACCGCTTTCCAGGTAATTTGAAAATAATTATCCATTTAAGAAGCGTTCTACTCGAGAACCGATTAGCTCCAATAGCTTAAAGTGCACGACGTGGTGATATTACTAACGTATGCACGAAAATAAAAGCGAAGAATCACCAGGCAAAACGACCTGGCTCTTAACCAAGTAGATAGAGGAAGAGAGTGGCACAGAAATAATGACTGATTGACAGACGAATGGTCTTGATATGTGATACATGATTCTTGTGTAATAAATATTCTTTTTCCAGTCTTGCAAATTTTGCTAAGTTGAATGGTGGGAAAAGGAATAAGGTAAAAAAAATAAACTTCCACTGCAGAAAAGCTCCAATTATTGAGCTTGGAAAGATTTTTTTCCATGAACATTTCGGGAAAAATTCAGTTTTTTAATTCTATTTTTATGTTATATGAATATTTATCTACAATGATTTCGTACTGAAGATATTTTTTAAATTAAATCTTTTTCATTATGAACCAAGTCTGCCAGCGAGTCATCACTTTTTTTCACTTTTGGTCACTTCTTTATAAGAGGTCACTTTTACGCTCAAAAAATGTCTGCTTAAGTTAACCAGACATTTATTTGACTCACTTTTTCTGAATTTATAATAATTTTTTTTGAATTTCGTTCTCTGATAAAGCTTATTGTCATGCTGAAATGTGACTTTGTTTTTCACGTTCCAAAAGTTTATAATTCAAATGGAAATAGACAATAAAGTGCCTAAACGGATCACAGTCAGTCTCCTATTCCCCCTATTTTCCTCCCCCTTTTTTCTCAAGATCCCATTAAATCCCTGCTTTTGACAATTTTTCCCCTTTTAACCTTCTCTTTTTTCAATGTTTCGATTAATTTTTCAAGAATGATAATAAATAGAAACTTATGACATTCGAAAACGCGTGTAAAAATATTAAAACCTTAGTAGAAACTTCAAAAATTTTCCCCAATTTTCTAAAATTTTCTAGACTGATTCTAAATCTTGCGGAATCTTTTCATGTTTTTCAAAATTTTCCATAATCAAATCTTCTAAACTCTTAAAAAACCGTCCAGTGTTTTCTGGGTTTTCTAGAATATTTTCTAGAATCTTTTTTCTGAGTTTTCCATTCTGCTTATATATTACATATGAAATCTTAAAAAATCTTCCAAAATTATTTTGGGTGATTGCCAAAAAGTTGACCATTTTAAGTCCCTATCATTTTTCACACATCCCGTGATTAATTAATTTTTTCTAAATATATCTGAGCAAAGTACTCAAATCAGTGCATAATTTAGGAAAGTTTCAAAATTTTAGACCACTTCGTTTAGAAATTATAAATAAAAATATTTTAAAAATGTCAGGTTACGCGATGTCAAATTTAACGTGATATACAAATTTAAAATAGAAAATTGCTAAATAGTATCAAAAATATTTTCTTTAATAATTTGGGCTTATGAAAATCGATTGAAATTAGTTGAAAAAGATGATTATGGAGTGATAAGTTGAATATTTTACAGTTAAAGATGCGAAAAATCGCTCCAAAGTCTGTCCCCAAGTTTTGTGTCAGGTTTTACAATTTTTCTGTTTTAAGATAAAACTCGAAGATCGTGATTCAATCTAGTCAAAATACGACGTAGATTTGTTAATTTTAGGCTAACCAACATTTTTATACAGTTGAAAATCGATTTCTCATCAGTATTTCTAAATAGCAGTCAATAATAATCACTATTTTTGCACAATACGTTTTAAAAAATGTCATATTTATCGAACTGTTAATTCAAAATTTTATTAAACGAAAAAATATATTGAAGATGTGTATTCAATATCAATTAAATCGCGCAATCACAGATGTTTCCCATATTTTTAATAATTTTTACCTGTTTTTGGAAAATTTTTAAAAGATTCTTCAAATATTTATATTTTCAAGGTCGAATTTCATACATTGCGAACTCAGTGACTTTTGAGGTTAGGGACGTCCGACTTCATTTTTTCCTCTCAAACTCCCGAAAATGATTTTCATGCCTAAAGTTGTACATCAACTTCCTATGCATTCACATTACTTAAAAACATTCAGAATTCAAGTAAGACTCCATGCTTATTACGCAGAAACAAGATATAGGAGTTATCCTCCAGAATATTCCGAACTCCAGAATTCTGGATAAGTTTTAAGAACCCTTTAAAATCTGCAAAGTACTCCCGTAATTCTCAAGAATCTTCTAGACTCTTTTCAAAATCTTCCTGTAATTCTCTAGACTTTTCGAAACTCTTAAAAAAAAAGTCTAGAAGAGACTTAGAAGCTAATATAAGTTTAGGGCAGAATTCAAAAAATTTTTGATTATTTTTAAAAACTCTAATACAGTATAGAGTATTTTGAATTATTCTTGTATTGATGAGTAGCAACTTTTCCACACAATTGGATTTTTATCGAAAAAAGTTTTTCAAATTTGACCCTCTCTAATATACAGATATTAATTTTCCCTCCTTTTTAATATCTTAGATGGCTGTCCTATAGTTAAATATACAGATATTATTTTCCCATAATTTTTAATATCTATTTTTCTCAGTGTAAAAAGGTTAAAAAAGGTTGAAAAAGTGAATAGATATTAAAAAGGAGGGGAAATTAATATCTGTATATTTAACAATAGGACAGCCATCTAAGATTAGGGCGTAATTGCTAGACATTATTCCCTAATATCTTAGGTGGCTGTCCTATAGTTAATTTCACAGATATTAATTTCCCATTATTTTTAATATCTATTTTTCGCAGTGTAGATAATAAACATAGATCAACATGCTTGAATGAATTTAAACAGCCTGCTAGCTTACCAAACGAACAATGCTTCGTCATTTCCCTATTCTACACAATTCTACATTCGTCACGTTCCTTCCTCCCTAACTCGTCATGCAATGCTGGCCCGAGTGGAAATGCACTCGGTATGCAATTACTGTGCATGAAACTAGCGAATTTAATCCGGAAATGCGAACCGTGCAAAAGAGCTAGTGACTGGCTCCCAAGGGGATGAAAATCGGAATTACTGTAGCGCGATATATAGTTCAGGACTAGAAGGGTAAAGGGCGTTTTCAACAGAATGGAAAATACCTTGTCCTTCCCCCCTTTTTCGCCTCCAGTGAATCCCCTAGATCTTTCGAGTTCTTCGTGCTTATCTTAATAATGCAGTTCCTGAACACCGCGAGCTAACTTTTTTATATCCCGAATTAAAGAAACTCCACTCGAAGGAAGAACATTCTTTGTAACGTAAATAATTATCACAGAAGATTACGACGCTTGTTTTTGGCTACGAATTTAAATTCCAGAAAAAGAATGCCACATGAGGAGGTAACGTGAAAGTTAGTTAAAACTGAATAATGCAATAAAGGTGAGCTTAGCGCTTACTCTAATTGTATTCGGAGTTGAAATGCGGTGAGAAATTACAAAAATGCAACAAAAAAAATCGCAGGTACTGTCGAAAAAAGATCAAATGAAATATTCTTTTTATATGCTTGAACGAATAAATTATTTTATATTTTTCTGTATGCATATATCAGAACCTTTTGTTTTTAGAGTGAAGTAGCTTTTGTATCATCACCATCAGATATTAATTTTCCGACAGAAAGGTAATTCTTGATAGACAGATCACGTGACCACAATAGCGGCTACCTATATACAGAGCTGTCAAGAACATCTAACATCTATCATATAACATGACGTTTATAATTTAATTATCATCATTAAAGGATTGTTGCATTTGAATTTATTTATAAGTTTGGTAGAGAATGCGAATATATTATTTATTTATGCTTTAAATACTTATAATTTCAAAAATTGTATTTGTCATTGGAATGGAAAAGAAATCTGTTCGCTGACTGATTAATGCTTAAGATTTTTATGATTTATTCGCTTCCTCTGGTTCTTGTAGACGGATCATAAATCATGCTCCTAGACCAACTGATTATACAATTTTTTTTTTTTTAATCTTATAGAAAGTGATCGCTTGTTTGCGTGAGAACTGACCTACCTTACTCTAAAACTCTAAAGTATTTTCTAATGTGAAAATTTTCTGAAACAATTTTGTTTTATTAAACTAATTTCTTAGCTTCTTTCTTTTATCATAATTTCGCCTTTCTTACATTTGCTTTTCTTCAGTGTGTGTTGTTTCATTTCTATTTATTTAATTTATTTGTTTAAATTTATATTTATTTACTGGAATTATAATTAATAATTATTGAATCTGGTTATCAAGTTATCAGTTCGATTGATTGCATCATTTATCTTCATTCCCAATGAAATATTAGATATCAGGAGTCTGTTTAATAATTTGTTGGGAGGATCTGATTCATAAAGCGATCTATTTATCTATTTTATTGTCTGCATCACTTACTGAAGAAAATTAGGGGACGAAAGTCTGCATGCTGAGAATTAATCAGTCCAACCACAGAATTGACCTCCATAGAGATCTCCTTTAAGATCAAGCATGGTCTTAAAGGAGACCTGGCATAGTTTTTTACCCAGTAGTTGAGTTTCTATTTATTTACTCACATTCCTCAATTTAATGCTTCAAAGCTTAAAGACTTAAGAAGCAACTACAATTAAAATATACGATAGTTTATAAACTGTTCTGTTTTGGAACTGTTCTTGTAAAACAATATACTCTTTTATTGATTTCGATTAAGAAAAACGATTTAACAATTAAATAACATTATTTAGATTTAACAAATACCCTTTTCCTTGAATTTTAAGAAAAAGCAATAAAGAAAAAACGATTTAAGGATTAAATAACATTAGTTTGATTTAACAAATACCTTTTTTCCTTAAGTTTTAAATTAATATAGATATTTAAAAATTTGATATATGTATTTTGAATTTACATACCTATGCATTTTAAAAATCCAGGTTGAATTAAATTCAAATTCGTGATTTAAATATTAAATTCGCTCTGATATTTCATGCTTTCGATGCAGCAGAACAAAATTTAAATATTTTAAAAGCTGAGCTAACAATACTAACAAAAATATTTTTATTTATTTATCAACCTAGATTTCTTGTTTCACTTTTGAAAACATTCACATGTGAGGGTATCTGTTGTAGGGAATAAAAATTACATATATGAAAATATCTGTTCTCACTTTATACGCCAAAGAGTGAACTTTGGAGAAATGCCCAACAGAAAATCTAGTGCCATACTTCATTCTGTCTGAGTCCGAAATGATAAGATTTCTTGTGGATTGGATAATGTTTTTTTGTTCTTCAAATATTCAAGAAACTTGGCTGAATAAAATAATGGGCTTGGAATAAAGTATAATGAGAAAAAGAGTGCCATTATCTCCGTTTTTTACTGACAGAAACGATCTTTTAAAAATTTCATACAGCTGGTTTATTTGGTAATAATTTTTCGAGATAATTGCATTATTTTCTCACGCGATTTGTAATTTTAATATTTAATGAAATCTTGAAAAATTAATTTTTTCAAACTAATTTTTATAATCAATTTTTTGAACTTGTTCTCTAAAACTTTGGTGTTTTAAATAAAAATTTCAGCCTGAAGAAGTCAGTGAACCAAGCTGATGAAACGTTGCGAAAATAACTGTACTTTGTTTTCCATTGACCCCGCAGATCAACAAAATTTTTCTAATGAAATCTTGAAATGTTAAGAATGATTTAAAAATAGTAAAATCAAAATGTTTTCCTTGTTTTCAGATCACTGTAAAAAAAGTCCTGTTTTAAGGCTAGATTCAGGGATTAAAAGGGAACACCTCAAAAATAGTCCCGCATTTGTTTTAGTCCCAGTTCAATTTTAAAATAATCAATTTTTATTAATTGTTTTGCATTAAAATTAACAGCATGAAGTTATCGCAGTCGAAAATAATACAAGTCGGCTCTAAATTATTACTTAAAAAAAGAGGACCTATATAAAAGCAATCCAACTTTTTACAGTGACTATAGAATATTTAATAATCCTATTTTAATCTTTTTAATAATTGTAGAAGATTAAAATTTAATGATCTACAGAAAGGAAAAAGATATTCCAAATATTTAAATTATCCTTGAACTATGCATCTATAAATTTATGTGTCAGAAATCTCCTCTGCCATAATTCTCGAAAACCCTCTAGATCATCGAGCTTCTGGTTTCAGGTGAAAATACTTTGGTACACCCTCTGTGCATATATGTACTCTTGTGTTGTACATAAATTCGTCCGGTGTTTGCATAGCCTAATTTGGAAAAGGGTTACGATTAAGGAAATAAGAAACTTTGAGGAAAAAGGGTTCGGTTTCTGAAAAATTGAAATTGTGACGGAATTTGGTAGGTGTTAGAAGATAAAATGGCCCGATGTCAAGTCGCGTCGAGATCCATATTACTCATATATTTCGTCTCGATGTACCTTTATTTCTCGGCCACGTGACGTCAGAAAGGGGATCCGATAGTTTTATTTTCCGAGGCCGCTATTCCAATAACATGGAACCAACCACAGCAAAAGAGTGAAACAACAGGAAAGCTTTTTCCGATAGAAAATCACGATTTTAGAGAATTAGTAATGTTAACTCAACTGTCTCATTTTTTATTTGAAAATATTTTCTCAGATAAAATCTTAGAAACATAGGGTTCTACACAACTTTACGAGAGAGATTATTGAAAATTTGGTAGCACGTACATAAAAAAATTTCATAATAATATTAAAAATAATTTTTGATTTATTTTCAATGAAAATAATCAAAACATTCATGAAACATCAACCCTGCAAAAACAAAAAATTCGTTGTAATAAATTATTGACTTTTTGATAGAACTTTGTGGCTCAAAAGTATAGCATTTTTTCGCAAATTTTCTGTATTTTGTATTGTGCATAAAAGTTTTTGACATTTAGAAATAGAATTTCGAATTATTTTCATCAAATAGTGAGATAGAACCTTTTGTTCCTAGGCTCACGATATACCAGAAAATATTATTCATGCTTTTAGTTTTTGCTTATTTTTCTTTTGAAGATATCTGCAACTATGTTTTGTGAACTCTCTAAATCTGAATCAGTGAGAAGTGGGTCACTAAATCAAATCAGTAATGATTTTTACTGACAATCAGTGAGATTTCACTGACAATCAGTGAGATTTCACTGACAATTAGTGACATTTAACTGACAATCAGTGACATTTCACTGATTTTCTGAGTGATATTCTCTGATCGGAGTGATATTCTCAATAAAATCTCACTGATTGTCAGTGAAAATCCTTACTGATTTGATTTAGTAACCCACTTCTTACAGATTCAGATTTAAAGAGAAAGGAAAGATAAAATTGGGTTTCAAATAGATGTAGGAACTCTTTTAATGTGAACTTAACATTTGAAAAATTTTGAAATGCAAATGTTGAATATAGGAAAAAGCATGACGCAGAGTGAAAGAACTGAGAATATCAATTTTTTCTGGTTTCATGGAAAATTCTGCAAATATGTAACTGTAAACTGTGCTGGAAATCATACATGCGCAAAATATATTGTTTGAATGGAACAAACGATGGCACAATTTTTCTTTTAAATTCAGTCAGGCATTTTCAAACAAGATATCATTTTCAGTGCAATTTTTGATTTAAAAATATCAATATCCCGGAAAAAAGTAACTCTGGCATTTTCTGGAATAAAATCAGCAGCCAAATCTGGTTTTTAAAGAGAATAACATTACACAGTCAGAAATTGAGAGGAAAATAATAGCATTATAGGGAAAAATTGTACTGATGTGAAGGCTCTGGTCTAATTTGCAGAAATGGGAGATTATATTTACAAATTGTTTGAAGTATGTTGAAGGCCGACTGGGATAAATTATTTCCCCAGGACGTAATTGAAGCACCATATCTACCCAAGCCATTCAGTATATAATGGGTTCGTGGTATTCTAGAAATCAATTTGCAGATCGTTTAGTAAAGCTATAGGCGCTTAACATGCGTAACAAGAAGCATTATCATTGACCGAGCTTTCAACGATTGCACTCAATAAAAATCAAACGGTTTCAAAAATGCTATTAAATACCATCTATAATTATTAATTATTATAATAAATTACAAAATTTTATGAGTTTACAGAATTGGATTTACTTTTTAAATAATCAGTTTGGAGTTTTTCAATAAAATTGCTTCTGAAAGAAATTTACTTATGATTCAGAACCACAGTTGTCGAATAATCTAATTAAAATATTAATGTAATAGAATGAAAACGTTTTAGTGTTTGAACAGAATTTAAAAATTAAATTAATTCAGTGTGGTCACTCGGGTTGAATAAAAAAGAAAAAGGTTAGAGATAGTGTGGGAATCGATTTGCGGATGATTTAACAAGAGAGTGGGTAGGTTGGACAACAGGATGCACTATCGGCAACGTTGAAAACGCCGTACCAAAGTGCCTATTGGTTGCAATCGAAATAGGTTCTAGATCGCCCGATGCGCTCGATAGAAAACTTATCTATCCGATAATCGAAGCACCTGATTTGGAGATTTTCACTAAGGCAATTATTCCAGGGCGGAATAATTTACGATCAAATCTTTTCTTTTTTAATTTTTAAATAAAATAACACTAACTACTGGTAGTGTAAATATAAAATAAAAATCCAATCATGTTTCATATGTAAAAGATATTTTATTGTTGATAAATTTGCTGTATTGAAATATGGAATTTTTTATAGAATCGGATTGCTAATAGGACAATATAAAATAAAAATCCAATCATGTTTCATATGTAAAAGATATTTTACTGTTGATAAATTTGCTGTATTGAAATATGGAATGTTTTATAGAATCGGATTGCTTTTTGTCTGTACCTGAATGATAATAAGTTTATTTCAGTTAGGTGATTTCAATTTTGAGTATGTCTACTTAGACACTTACTGTTCATACGTCAAAAGATAATAAATAATTCAACAAATGAAAAATTCAGAGGAGACTCGAGATAAAACTGACACTTAATGAATTATTTAAAAACGATGATAATTATTATTGAGAGCTTTAGTAAACCATTATTAGAATACCCAAATTGTCCTGAATTGTCTTAAATAATTTTATTAGATCTTATTTTTACTAAAATAATATTGGCCTACTATTGTACAAAATTGAATGCTCTATTATTTGCTTGTTCTTGTCAGATATTTTGAAATAATTTCCTTTCCTGAATTTTATTTCCGCCTACCTTGATGTCTATAGAAATTTTATTGTTTTTGCACACCATAAAGTTAGAAGCAGGCACCACTTCGATTGTCATATTCCAGACTCTACATAATTCACGCACCAATACGCCGTTTATGACGATATGATGTGTCAGCCGTGGAGAATATGGAATATTAAAGTGTGAAATCCGATATGGTACTTTTCATCATCTTCCCCATTTTTATCCCTCTGTCGAAAAAGCATGATCTTTCTAAATTTAACTCCTTTGCTTGAACGAATATATTAACTTTCTCTTATGACAAACTCGTAAAAATTTTACTACTCAATATTCATCATATACGTCTGGTGCATATAAAGTGCACTAAAAATAGAAAAGTATGCTAATAAAAATGTATTGTTTACGGAAATATGCGTCTGGGTTGATTATACATAACTCTGAAAGATATATTTACACATAACTCAAGAGCAGAATAAATTATACTTTTATCTTTGAGTGTACTTTTATGTTGAAAGCATTTTAAAATGAAGAGTATAAGTTTGAAGCCTCTACATTTTAGTGAAAATATAATTTAAGGAAGCTTGGATCCTTTTACATAAATTGAGATTTCACATTTTTATGGAAGTTTTAATTACTAAAAATTGCTCTTTTTCTTTATCTCGTTTACCGAAAACGATTACCCAAGCAGTTAAATTCAACTTATCCATTTTCCTATGGAGAATGATAGTCGTAAATTACCGTTGCATTCTGTCCTGGCGGCATGCATAAATAAATTCTCCATCTCATTTCGCCATAAAATCTACGTTTGAAAATGTTATTTTCTATTCCTGAGAGATCTGAAAGAAGGATAGATTCTTTTTATCAAGGTTTCTCGGATGACATAAAAAAATTTGGTTACCTGTCTTTTTTTTACTGTATACTAAAATAAATGCAATGGCCACCAGAAATTGTCTCCTGTAATTTTTTTTATTTCAAAAAGTGTTTACGCACTCACTTTAACTTCTGCTATATTCCTACATTATTTCTTCCCGCGAAGGAAAAACCATTTTTATTGCTCCCTTCGGAGACATTGAATGTCGCTGCATTGCGGACTGTAAAAAAAATTGTATGGAGGAAGGAAAATCGAATCCCCTTCCTTGCATTCCGAAGTCAAATCTTTATGGTCAATTAGGTTCTTCATAAAATAGCAAGAGGAGAATTTATATGTCAAATTTTGAGAATTTTGAGAAGTTTCAACATTTATTTATTTTTAACCATAAACTATTCCACTTGAGTCTTTGTTTTAGAAACAATTTTATTCTATATCACTTTTGTATTTATACTTTGAAATGTAAAATTATAAAATAGTCAGTTCTGTCGTTTATTAATTATCATTCAAATATTCTAGAGTATAACTTTAGCTCTTTGAACTTTAATACATGTACAGGTACTCCACATTTAATATTTAATTGGCGAGGAGTAACGATCAAAGTTACAATGCAAATGTGTTCTAAAAGCAAATGCGCATGTAGGTTTCGAGTCTGCAGTTACAAATATACTTGGATAGGAAAATATTAAATATTCAAATTTAATAAATAACTGGAACAATAAGTAAGAATTAAGGTTCATTTGGCACATGTAAAACGGAGAAATAATAAATATTGTTGAAGATAGAAATGTTAACCAACCTAATTTATGCAAGAATCATCATATTTCGGTGTATCCTACATTCTTCTTAAATTAATTTTACAATTCCTAAAAATACTTTCTATACGCATTGAAGTTATTTTCATTTCATAGCATAAAAAAAGATATTTTCAGTTATTTCCAAAAAATTGATTATTAAAGTACTTTCATAGTATTCTTTTCTAGACTTATTTATTTAATTAGATTTTACTTTTTACTTATGTGAATCATGACATTACACATCTTTTTAAGACTTGAGAATCTCATTTTCACACAGAAAAAAATGTTCACTGTTGCTGAAAAGCTTCTGACATCTGCAAGTGGAATCTGCATCCAAATAACAATGGATACGTTCAGAAGGCAAGCGACATTATTCGCGGATAGTCTCCGAAAGTGGTATTCTCAAAAGACTCTTACGACTATATGGTTGAGGGAAACTTTGTCAAGAAAAAGGTTCTCTGTAAGGCAGCTTTGAGGCAACGGAACGAAGGTGCAAAACTGTAGAAAGTCACACTCGGTTAGTCTCATGCTATACCATCTTTTTTAAAAATATTCTATACCTTTGCAAAAACAAACTTTTTTAAAAATAACCACATAAAAATGACATTAAAATCAAGGAAATTTCAAAGCTTAACAAAATTGATAAAATTTTCAGGATCAAACTAACTTCGATTTCGATATAATTTTCATCTCAATACAATTGATTATTAATTTAATTTTTGTGATTGAAAATATTTCTCTATTCCCAGAAAAAAAACTAGTACTATTTCATTGCAATTCGAATGAAAACTGACTTGGAAAGAACTATTTTCTTAAAAGAATAATGTTGGTTTTACTTGCATAAATCGTATAAATGATTATAGAATGTTCAAAGAAACCGTTAATTTTTAATTTGTTTAATTTTTTAGTTTCAATATTTTCATCATATTTTATAGTCAAATTTATAGTCAACTTTCGACAACGAATATTTGAAAATCGGTTATAATCAACATAATAAAAAAGAATACTTAAAATTGTTACACCTTAAAATAGTTTGGATTGAAGTCAGTAAAATTTATCTGGATTTAAGCAAAATTGATTTGATTTTAAGAAAAATTTGTCTGAATTTAAGACTCAATTCTGAAATTCAGGTAACATGGTATTAAATGTAGACCAATATTGCTTAAATTGAGACATATTTTACAGAATCTAGCCCAAACCATTTTAAGATATAACAATTTTAAGAATTCTTTTCTACTGTGAGCTCTCTTACTTCGAATCAGTCAAATTTTACTAATTTCTCAGTGACCCAGTTCTAGCCATGGCAATTAGTACAATTGCACTGAAAGTCAGTGAAATATCACTAAAATTTCAGTGGATTTTCATTGATTTATCAGTAGAAACGATTACTGAAATGTCAATAAGTATAACTGAAATTTCAGTAATCGTTTAAGCATCACTGAAATTTCAGTAATAGTTTCTACTGGTAAATCAGTGAAAATCCACTGAAATTTCAGTGATATTTCACTGATTTTCAATGAAATTTTACTAACTGCCATCACAGTAAAGAAGAATATATTACTTAAAATTGTTACACCTTAAAATGGTTTGGATTGAATTCAGTAAAATTTGTCTGTATTTAAGCAAAATTGATTTGATTTTAAGAAAAATTTGTCTGAATTTAAGACTCAGTTCTGAAATTCAGATAACGTGATATTAAATTTAAACCAATATTGCTTAAATTCAGACATATTTTACTGAATTCAGTTCAAGCCATTTCAAGGTGTAATAATTTAAAGTATTCTTTTTTACTGTAATGGCGAGAATTGAGTCACTGAGAAATTAGTGAAATTTGACTGATTTAAAGTAAAAGAGAACACCCCACTTTTTTCTTTGTTTGCTCAGTGACTTTCAGATCCAGTATAAATTTTTTAGCAAATGTTACCTTACCTATCGGGCCAAATGTCGCGCATTTCGGTCGTTGATTTGTAGAAAAGGAGACTAAAGGGGATGAAGCGCGTAAAGCGCACTTAGCAAATTTAAAGTTTCAAAACTGAATTTCTGGGAATCGTTTTCGAGCGTCTGGTGGTCGGGATGAATTGATGGCGGAAGAGGAAGACCCGAAGCTTCCAGAAGAGTGGTTTTAATTAAACCGCGAAAGCAGTCACGTTTTACTCCCCCGCCCTTTACCTACCCCCTTTTCTCTGTCCCTTTCAGTGCTTTTTAGGTGATAATAGAGATTTTCTAGGCGCACCAGGGCTTTTCTTCTCAATACTTTTCTTCTTGTCCGGTTTATTTCTTCTTCTCTGGTGCTTATTTGTCGTTTCTGGCTGATGCCGAGGGGAAATTCGTTGCCAACTCTCCATACTCTTTTTATTTCGTCCACGAGACTGCCTTTATCGCACGAGATCTCTGCAGGAGGTTGGCTATTCTACGGTTTGGCAAGGATCGCTATAACGATTTAATCAGAAAAGAAAAAATAAAATTACTTTATCTGCTTCACCATGTCATCATATTTTATCTGAGAATCGAATACAGCTTTATCAGTTATGAGTAAAATGGTAATGGAGCCATAAATTAATGCTGGAAAAAAATTTTATTTGTATATTTTATTGCTGGGTGAATATTCAAATGCGCGTACCGGAAATTTGGGATGACGGTAGAGATCACTAAGGAATGTATTAAACATTAGTATAAAATGTATTAGTAGAGTCATATAAAAAATTAGGAAAAATTACCGCGTAAGATTGGAGATATTTTAAGCGAAACATTTAAACTTTTTATGCATGTAAAAATTCAATAACACACTGGGAAATATGTGTCTTTGAATCAAACAAACGTTTATTTGATATACGGTGAAACAAAAATTTTTGATTCCAACAAACAATTATTGAATTCAAATAAAATTTGTTTGATTCAATGATCAACTTGTTCGAATCAAATTTTGATTTGAATCAGACAAATTTTATGTTTGATATCCGGTAAAATAAGTGGACAAAAACGTTTGTTTCAACGAGCACAACTGAGCACAACTTTTGCTTTGACGAAAATTTCCAATTTTTCACTTTTGAGGTTTTCAAATTTGGATTTTATTTCGAAAACGGTTGGAGATACGAAATTTTGAGTAAGAAGAAAAATATTCGACTAGACGAGCACAACTCAGCACAACCTTTGCTTTGTCGAAATTTTCAAATTTTTCATTTTTTAGGTTTCCAATTTTTTTTTCGAAAACGGTTGGAGACACGAAATTTTGGAAAAGGAAAAAAATGTTTGTTTCGACGAGCACAACTTTCGCTTTGTCGAAATTTTCGAGTTTTCAAATTTTTCATTTTTGACGTTTTTAAATTTGGGTTTTGTTTCGAAAAGGGTTATAGATACGAAATTTTGGAAAAGGAGAAAAGTATTCCACTTGATAAGCACAACTCAGCACAACCTTTGCTTGGCCGAAATTTTCTAATTTTCAAATTTTTCTTTCTTTACAATTTTTTTTTCGAAAACGGTTGGAGAAACGAAATTTTGAAAAAGGAAAAAAAATGTTTGTTTCGACGAGCACAACTTTGGCTTTGTCCAAGTTTTCGAGTTTTCAAATTTTTCATTTTTGAGTTTTACAACCTTTTGAGGTTTACATTTTAAGTTTTTTCAAAAATAATTGTTTTTTTAAGCACCATACTTCGAATTGAAATAAAAAATTGATGTGGTTTTGGAGGAAAAAAACTTTTTTCGAAATTTTGACCGGAATTTTGAATTTTTAGAGAAATTGTTTTTGGCACAAGTCTAGCACATTTTTCAACAACCTTCATTTTTTTGAAATTTGAATATTCAGGTTTTATCTTTCGGTACATGAGAAATGGCTCTCTGAATGAAATTAGTGGAAATTTTGACTGATTCAAAAGAGTTCTTTCAACAAAAATAACTACACAAGTAATTAGCCGACCTTATTTTGAATATTGTAATGTGCACAAATTGAAATTGAAAAAAATTGAATTATATTTTGTTTTTCAAGTTGTTGCCAATTAAAAATACGAGGATTATTGATAAACCTTTTACAGAAAACTCTATTTCCAACTGTTTGGCTTCTTAAAGGAAATTCAGTTTCGTAATAAAAAATTGTATTAATAAAAAATTACCCATATGGACAATAAATTCAGATTCAAAAATGTGAAACTTGCATTCAGAGTGTATGAGAATATTCTAAGGAACTTTCAACTGTGATAGTTTGCTTTGAGATGCTCTCCATTTCTCTGGATGTGGACGTTTGCCTTGGTACTCTTCTGAACGAAATCCATTTAGGAATCGCTTGTCGTCGTCCTTTTCGCTGACTGAGCTTTTAGGAGAATGTACTCCGATGGAAGCCTATACTTGAATACTTCATGAAGTTTTCGAGAAAAGCAGGGCTTTCCAAGTCTAACAAGAAGGCAAAGATGGAAGAGCATAGCCGAGTCTTGACGTAAATTAATTTTAGGCAAGTCGCACCTGGCACGAGGAAGATGCTACCCGGATACGTTCGGTACTCAGTATTACCATTTGCAACCAGAAATCTCCGACAAGATGGAGTAATTTTTTATAGAAAGGAATTAATGACATCAGCGAGCTGCTCTTTTGGCTAGATTGTCAAATTTAATTACGTATTGAGTATGCTTTTCAGATTTATACACCGAGAGAACTTTTCTCGTATGATCTCGTCTCACGCTACGTTAGTTTGGGTTAATTCATACTATGACAGTATACATTCATACTTATTTAGTGCTACACCGAGAGAACATACTTACTTTTCTCGTATAATCTCGTCTCACGCTACGTTAGTTTGGGTTAATTCATACTATGACAGTATAATTCATACTTATTTAGTGCTACCTCACACTAAATAAGTATGAATGTATAGTGTCATAGTATGAATTACCCAAACTAACGTAGCGTGAGACGAGATCGTACGAGAAAAGTAAGTATGTTCTCCCGATGTAGTTTATGAAATATGCAAGTTTTTTTATCATCTAAAGACTACTTTCTTTTCGAGAAAAAAAATTACAAATCTTCTGTTCTTAGATTAGTTTATCAGAAATATTGAAAGATCATTTTTTGATTACCTAAAGTAAATAAATGTATATTAATAAAAAAATTCTTCCAGGAAAATACAAAATAAAAAGTCGAAAGCAAGTGCAATATTTTCTGACTGGAGGGTAATAAAGTTGTGTGGTTGAGCAGAAAGAATGTCTCGGATATTTTATTGTTACAAGTTTTACAATCAGAAGTTTATTTTACTCTGAGCTCAAATCGTATCTGATTGCAGAAGTTGCTGCTGCAAATAAAATAAAATATAATCAAATAATACTGAAATGTTAGTAGAAATAAAGATCAAATAAAAATAAACTTTAAATTTAAAATGAAATCCTGTTACTTTGTATCTTTATTTACAATATCTTATGGATGAACTTATATTGCTTATGATTAATCCTAAATATATATATATATATA
>JBAGKK010297076.1:0-20154 GCA_037177015.1 Euceroptres primus
ATTTTTTTCGCTATTTGCAGCTCTATAAAAATTTAAACAAACAAAAATTTAAAAATCGGCCTCGACAGTTTTCTTAAAAATTCATAGTTGAATTTTTTCAAAAAAATTAATTGAAAATCGATTAAGAATTGGGACCTTCAGGTTATTTTGAACATCGTTTTTTCATTTCGCCCCACTGTGCGACGGTAGGTTCGTTATGTCGGTTAACCCATAATTAATTTATCGCAGGATCTCACACTCTCCGTGACAATAATGCCGACCTATCTATTCGTGGAATACAACACGTACTGTTGTAACCAACTTGCAACGCACGCTATTATTGAAAACCTTGTGACATAAATTTATTAACCTAAGGTTCATCTTCCAATTTTGCACATTCAATAACAATAATTTAAATATAATAATTTGCTATTTGGATACTTTCGAGCAGCTTTAAATCGAGAAAATATAATAGACTATTCTCGTTATTCAAAAATCATAAAGAAACTTGTTTAGCAAAAAGTTTCTCAATAGCACTTGCTTAAGATATTTTATTATTGAAACATCGAGAGGTTGCTTGGAGCATAATAGACTTTCCTAACGTATGGCCCGTAAGCACGTCAGTGTGAGGATATTGTACCCACAAGTCTATTTGCTTCGGCAGAAGATGACAGCTTATTAAGTAGTTAAGTACGAAGCGTATAAGAAAATAATCTTCCCACGGTTACTACCTCATCCCAACTACCTACGAATACCAAATCGGCGTTTAAGCTAATACAAAATCGTGCACGATTCCTTCGACTAACGCTGTTGCTTTTTATTCTTCCCCATTTTACCATGATCTCTAAAAATAACAAGGTCGTTCTGTGTAATTGGAAATTAAAGGTGGATTTCTGGAAGCCAATAACACGCGCATTTACTCTCTGAACGATTCGACCTCATTAATTCAGAGATCACTAAAGTTCGCAATGTTTACAAAAAAAAAAAAAAACGCAAGAAAACTTTTCTTCTAAACGCACGAGACCTAAAATATTATTGCTGACATTGGTTCCATTTGATGTCCAAAGTATATACCCAAAAAAGTTTCATCCCCCTCAAAACTTAAATTTTATTGCTAATAATGGTTCTATTTGACGACAGAAGACAATTAGAAAAGTTTCATCCCCCTAGAACTACAGGGTCGCCGCGATTTTTAACCCCAAAGACTAAAAATTTTTTAAAAAATTTTCGGAAAATATTTTAATCCCGAAACCGAAAATTTTATCGATGCTAATACTAGCTATTGACGACAAAAGTCTCTTCAAAAAGTTACATAACCGTAGTTAAAATATTTTAGACGAATTTTTTAAGTTTCAGAGATTGAGAAACGGGGAGACACTGTTGTGCTAGGAGGATGAAACTTTTTTGCTTCTCTTCCGACATGAAATAAAACCATTGTCAGGAATAAAATTTTAGGTCTCAAGGTTAGGATATTTTTTGCGAATTTTGAAGTTTTAGGGGTTGAAAATGGAGTGATCCTATTGTGTTAGAGTAGTATCAGTTTATTCATTAAATAATTCAGTGAATAATTCTATTGTTCAAAATAACAGTAAAATTAATAATATCATTGAAACGTAAGAAAAACAATTATGTCTCTTAGATCTAAATAACAAAAAATAATAAATTACTTTTCATTGACTTAACATAATTCTCCAATTTTTGGTAAGAGGTATTTTATTTTCTTTTGGTTCAATGAATAAACATAAAATATAATAATTTTTTTTAGTTTTTGAATTTGTAAACGAATTCAATGATATAAATAAGAAATACTTCATCTTCAGGAGTTCGTAGAC
The DNA here is from genome assembly GCA_037177015.1 of Euceroptres primus. Lineage (NCBI taxonomy): Eukaryota > Metazoa > Arthropoda > Insecta > Hymenoptera > Figitidae > Euceroptres > Euceroptres primus. The sequence goes on from JBAGKK010297076.1 coordinate 1,812, forward strand.
AAGCTCCTTCTGCCTTTCGTAGATCAAGCTCCTTTTGCCAACCGATTTTTTTCGGTCTTACTGTGACACAATTTTTTAAACAATTTATTATTATTTATAACAATATTTTCTTAGAATGATGCTAGAAAGATGCGGTTTTTTCTAAAATTTTGCTTGTTCTCTTTTCAATTAGAGTGGGCTAATAATTATTTCAAGTTAATAAAAATAATTGTTTAAACAATTTATTATTTTTAATAATATTCACTTTAAATAACTTTAGAAAGTTGCGGTTTTTTCTGAAATATTCAACTTTTTGTTCACTTTTTGCTTAGAATAACTTAATAATTATTTGAATTTACCAAACACATTTGTTTAAACAAATTATTATTATTTGTAACTATCTTCTCCTATAGTAATGCGGATAATTTTGGCAGTTCGCTTCAGTTCTTTCACAGTGTTTTGTTTATGCGTCATATACAATAATTAATAAATAATAACTAAATAAAACTTAAAATTAAGGTAAACGTTAAATTAAACTTATATTTAAAAAATATTTTTCACTCGTGACAAAAATGAAACAGAAATGGTTCACACGGCCCTGACTGTTTACGTTTGAGAGACGCTTAATTTTATTCAAAGGCCATTCAGGCCACACCCGAAACCCGCCCTAAATCGCGAGAGCAATGTATAAGAGAAGATAGTTATCAACGATAATTTGTTTAAACCATTATTTTTTTAAAATTGCAATAATTATTACCTCGCTCTAAGTGAAAAGTGGACAAAGAGTTGAAAATGTCAGAAAAAAAACCGTAACTTTCTAGCATCATTGTAAAAGAGAATATTGTTATTAATAATAATAAATTGTTTGAACAATTATTTCTGTTAACTTTAATTGACTATTGCCTCGCTCTAACTGAAAAGTTGAAAAAATGATGAAAAATTAGAAAAAACCGCGACTTTCTAACTCTATTCTAAGAGAAAATTGTTATAAACAATAACAAATTATTTAAAAAGTTTATTTAATCATCTAATTATCGGTAGAAAGTAATATTTTATGTATTAGAAGTAATTTGAACTAAGAAAAACCGCAAAAAAATAATATTTAGTGCTAAAGACTTGCAAACCCCAATTTTTCACTTATGGGGTTTTTTTTGGACTCTATAAAATAGACTTATGGGGGTGATATTTAAAAGTAATTTTTGATTCTTGTTCAATGGCTAATTGTAAAGAGAAATGTTGAGCTTCAACTTGATTCACCTAATATTGACGATTCTGAATAAAATTTACAAAAACGTCTTTTTTTCTTATGGGAAATATCATTTTAAGGGGTCCATAAGAATGAGCATTTCTTCGATATAAAGTCAAATTAAAAATTCAGAAAAAATTGATAAAAATTAGACATATTATGTAGATTTTGAAAAAAGTAACATTTTTTAAAAAATCTGAGAATAATGATTTTTTAAAACTTACTCGGCTCCGCCCAACCTCAGGATACCAATCGATTCATCTCAAATTTTACACAAGCTGTGAGGGACACAAAAGGAAACTTTTCAGTGCTCAGGCGTTTTCAATTTCCAAAATTTGTGTTTTTCGATCCACCCTAATGTCCACTAGGGTGGTCCGAAAATACATTGGAAATTTTTTTTCGAATTTTCATGTTCTCACCCCTCAAATTTCATGTTACTTTATGCTGGTTTATGACTTTATAAAATGAAAATTTTTACCGAGTCTCATACTGATATTACCAATAGTTTAAATAATTTATCTCTTGGACACCAAAATACCCTCCCTATGGAGAATCATCCATATGAATCATAGATGAAGATTCTACAGATGTTCATTACTTTTTACCCCAATCCTTCCATTTTATAAAAATTTTCAAAGTTAACTAAATTGCTTAAGCTGGCGAACACTGGGTGCTGTACCTTACTAGTGCTAGCAGAACTATAATTTTAGGTCTAGAAGTTTGGGTATTTTTGGCGAATTAATTTTAAAAATTAAGTCTTAGGGGTTGATTTGGGTGTTGATCCTTTTATGCTAAAGGGATGAAACTTTTTTGTGTGTCTTGAGATATGAAATCAAACCAGTAATAACATTTTAGGTCCCGAGGTTAGGGCATTTTTCTTGAATTGTTTAAGTTTTAGGGGTTGACTTGGGGTGCGATCCTGTTGTGCTAGGGCGATGAAAATTTTTGGGGTACCTTGGGACATGAAATGGAACGATTTTTAACAATAAAATTTTAAATATCGAGGCTAGGGTCTTTTTCGTGAATTTTTGAAGTTTTAGGGGTTGATTTCTTACGTTTTATTGTAAACGTTGCGAAGTTTAGTGAGCTTTACTTCAGCTGGAGCTCATCTTTCAGCTTCACCTCGTTATCTGACGGTAATCCAACAAGCCGAATATGGGAATATGGCCATTATGAAGGGTTTATCCGGAGTCGCGGCAGTGCATATGACACTTTGCTGTTGCAGAGATAATCGTTATTCGATGGTACGATTAGATGGAGAAACGATGAAACGCAGATCGGACGTAATGCTTTACGATGAAACGATTCCGTGTTGGATATCGGGGAACTATCTTCGTCTCGTATCGTTTACACGGTTCTCGAATGTGCGCTGCGTTCGTTCATTTTGAACCCTCTACTGATATCTGCCTTTCTGGACGATTGCTTTCATGGAAATCGGGGAAGATGGCGGCCGTTCGATATCATATCGATTCTCCTTGCACGAGTAACCATATGATTAATACGGAAATGCATTTCATTTTGCAGCCCGCCAAATCGAGGTCGTTCACCAGCAGATAAACTTTATCGCCCATCTTTCCTCTCCTAAGTTTTACTGCCTCACACAAGATATTCTCCATTTATTGTTAGAGCGTCTCAATTTATTCGTCTTTCCATAAACACGAAATATAATTAACTTTTGTAATTCCTTTTCTTTTAGTATTCGCTTGTTAAGATTTTAATATTTTGCGACAAGTTTATCTGCTGGTATACCATCCTAAAAGCCGTAAATAAGACGTTAAAGACATGAAGAATTGAATGCAGGAAGAAAAGATGGGGTAGTGAAATCACAAACTCGTCCGCGGAGTCCACACACCATTAACCATACTCCTTATCATCGCGTAAAAACAACGACCACCCTTCGACTATTCAGCTATCGTTAAGGGGTTCGCATGCTCAACACCTTATCTCTTTTTAATGTGACGAAACCGCTTTATGATTCGGATGCAGGGGATCATACTTTTGAAAATAAACATCCAATGCCTGTCTCTGTCGCATTATAGCAGGGAGGAATGTTTTTAGCGACTAAAGAGCAGATAAGCGACGTCATATAAAGCAATGTCAGCCTCAGGTGCAAATATTATCTCCAGCTTTAACGCCACTCTCGTGAAATTAAAGCCGATTTAATAACTCTTTCATTAAAATTCTCGCTTTCACGTTCCCTCACAATTGAAAAATTATTCTGGTTATAAAAAAACTTGAATAATTAAATACGAACTTCACTTCAAAACGAGATCTTGGAAAAGTGTGGATTGGGTGCTTTTTTAAAGCCCAGAATCTTTGAATATTTCTTTTAACTAATTAATATTATCTTATTAATTGAATATAATTTTATTCAACTAGAAACACAATTTTCAAGCTTAATTTATTAGTAGATTTTGACCAGGTCGTCGCAGAAAGCTTGTCATTTTCACGTTTACGTTTGCGTTCTCTACGAACCCGTCACACAGATCCAACGATCATCCAACCATCCTTTCCACCTTGCAAGCGCTCTGCACTGCGGCAGGCAGACGGGCGAACGCAAATGCCCGCATTATTTACGCTAAATTTATCCACGCTACGGCAAAATGCAAAATGCAGAACACAAAATACAAAATGCTAGGGTGAACGAGAGCTGCGGCTGCATTCGCTGTCGTTGCGACCGTGCAACCGATTGGAAACCAGGACGGGGCCCTCTGTAATCTCTCAAATTGTTCAGCGTGTTATTTTCTGCTTTCGTCCGGCGTGATTGTTCACGTGTATTCCACGTTCCCTTCAACTGCATTTCGTCCTTTCCTTTTATCCCCGCATCTCTCAAAGTAGCTGCTTTCATCCCTTCAAATATTCTTGATCAATTTTCGCTATTTGCTACTAATGAATATATTTTTTTAAGATCTAAAAAAAGTAGGGCATTTTTTCACCAAAAGGAACAATTTGCAGTTGTGCCGTTTTATAAAGGAAAAATAAACACACTTTTTGGACCACTGTAGTAGCTACACTGTAGCCAGGCCAAAGACTGTGCTCTTAAATCAATCAGTTTGTTTGGCACGTACCTTCTGAAAAGGCTGTAACTAACTTTTTTCCAAGTGAAGTGGAGAAAATAAAAGCAACTTTTTGAAGTAAGGAATGTACATATGTACAGCTTCTTTCTATTGAAATCAAGAGCTGTCGATCTAACACACTGGTCTCGTCGGGTCCATAACGGAAAGGAAGAAAAATCCAGGGAATCCTTTTATCTTCTTTGTCGATGCTTGAATGCTCAGCTTCGTTTCCAGTCAAGCTTCTGAAAAATCCTAACTATTTCTCGAGTGGAGGAATCTACATTCGCAATCTCGGTCTTTGCGTTCAAATTTGTCTACAGCAAGAAAGACTGGATTCAAATCGAGTGTCAGGTGAAGCCATCATTACTTTTCAAGTCTTTTGCCTTTGTATTCTCCTCAAGAATATAACCAAATTTGATTTTTCAGAAAACTCAGAAGTTCTGAATTTTAGATACAGAATTTTAGGTACAGAAGTTTAGACACCGAATTTTAGTTACAGAATTTTAGATACAGAATTTTAGATACAGAATTTTAGTTACAGAATTCTAGATACAGAATTTTGTATCCTTAGGGATTTAAAATTCTTGTTAACTCAAATCAAATGACCAAGTTCCTGCACAATGCACAGCAGTTGCTATAATTAGATCCAGAGATATCTAACCACTTTCTATCAGGTGGTGTTCTAGTAGCAACATGGGAGAAGAGCTTATTGTACTTGAAGTGCAATCTCTTGTGCAACAAATTCTGCACCCACTTGGTATTAAATTCAAGCCTGTATAAACTCTACATAAATGCATAGGGATTTCATTTGAATTCATGGAATATATTTTTTAATGTCGGCTTCGGGGGGTTGCCTCAATGGCCTTGGCACTAAAGCGAGTGACTCTAAAAGTAAACAAGTCAGGGTCGTATGAATTATTTCTGTTTGATTTTTGTCACGAGTGAAAAATATTTTCTAAATATAAGTTTCATTTAACGTCTTCTTTACTGTTAAGTTTGATTTAGTTATTATTTATGAATTATTACACATAACGCATAACCAGAACACTTGCCCAAATTTGAATGTGTTAGTATGTATAAACTACTTCCTGGAAGCAGTATTTCGTTCGGCAAAGAACCGCGCGTTCAGTGTGATTTAAATTTAAATTCTCTTCATATTCACCGAAATTTAAAACATTCAAAATTTTAAAATTGGCTTGCCAATGAAATATCTGCCGTCCTGATGAAGAAACTGTACAACTGCAGTTTGCCATAAGGGCCATTGGCGCGTTGGAGCGTACAGGAAAATAGGCCTTAAGGCAAACTGCAGCTGTACAGTTTCTTCATCAGGCCGGCAGATATGTTCTTGTACGTGAAAAATAAGGGGACACGTATTTTTTAAAAATCAAATAGTGACATTTTTACACTTTTTACGAATATTTTGAAATTTTAAGGATAAATTGAGTTTTATAGAAATTTCACTTTAAAAACCATTTTTACAATTTTGACATATTAAGGTTTTTCTTGTTTCGGTTTATACAGTTTTTCGCACTCTTTAAAAGTCCATAAAAAACGTTAAAAAATAATAAAAAAAGGTAAAATTATTTTGATTTTTTAAAAAAAAATAAAAAAAGTTTATCTCTAAACCCCACCTTTTTTTCTCTAAAATATTTAGGAATAATAGGTTTTAATATAGTCCACTTACCATAAATTTCCCATTTAGTATTTTTTTGTTCTTCAGGAGAAAATATTAATTTAGATTTTTTTCAAAAAATTGCCATTTTTGCGATTTTTGGGATTTTAAGGTTTTTCTTGTTCCAGTTTGTCAAGTTTTTTTTCACTCTTTCGAAATCGATGAGAAAAACCAAGAAAGAATAAAAAATGGCAAAGCTATTTTGATTTCTTGCACCAGTTTATCATATTTTTCTCACTCTTTCGAAATCCACGAATAAAATTAAAAAAAAATAAACAATGGTAAAGTTATTTTGATTTTTAAAATCGTACCAATATCGTCTACCGACCATAAATTCCTCCTTTGGTATTTTTTATGTTTTTCAGGAGAAACAAATTATTTTATATTTTTGCTTCAAAACCTTGTTAAGTTGGTAATTTTTGCGATTTTAAGATTTTTCTTGTTTCAGTTTATCAAGTTGTTTGCAATATTTTGAAACCGATGATAAAAACAAAAAAGAAATTTTTTTGAAAAAATAAAACATGAAATATTCTTCAAATAACTACCTTTTTTTGCGCTGAAATTTTCTGGTGTGTTGGGTGGTAACATAGTATATCTGCTGTAAATTTCAAAATTGGATTATATTTGTATTTCAATGGCGGAAAAAATATTTTTTCAAGAATACAATAAATGCGAGAACAATAAGAAAAATATAATTTTTTTTTTTAAATATCAGTACAACCCAGTTTTAAAATTTATGGTAGGTAGACTATTATCACCCAATACACTTGAAAATCAAAATAGCTCTACCAGTTTTTATTCTTTCTTTGTTTGAAAAAAATCTCGTGTTTTATTTTTTCAAAAAAAGGCGTATAAATATTGCAATTTAAATAAATAACTGAAGTTTTTTATATTTTTGTGAAGCTTATATATTCAGTTAACTATATATCCGTCCAAAAGAAAGTTAGTGAATTCATTACTTAGCTGTTTCGAGCAATTTCATCAGACGTTGCAGTAATACGAATTTTTCCATGTTTTCCAACAATAGGTAATCAGATATAATATAAAAGATATAGACAAAATAAGTCTTATTAATCAAAAATTATAAATTATGAAGTATATACTTTTAAGTTTATTCAGTTTTATAAAAAATTACTGTCCGAAACTATCATTTTTTCACTAATAAAATTTAACTTAAATTTTTTGACATTTTCAATCGACGGAAAATAATACATGAGGTTGGCAATACGCTAACCCAAACTTAGAAATGGAAAGAAATAAACAGAATTAACTTCTAGCTAATCAAAAAAATTATGGCGAAGCGGTAATTTTTAAATTCCTTATTTTTCACTGAAAATATTATTTTTTATATATTATTTTTATTCTGCACATTTAACTATTATTATTAAACGTTTAGGTACTTACTCTACATTTATTCACCTTATTAACTAAAACTGATCACCCAGGAAAAGTCCAAATCAAACCTTCAACACTTCGGCATTCTTCGACTACATTCGGTAAATATCAGGTTTCTTCATTGCTGCCAATCCCAGGAGAAAAATTCTACGATTATCTACTCTTTATCACCTACTGTTAGATTTTGAAACATCATATAAAAAGTGCTCAAAAGTTCACTTATGAAGCAAAATAAGGGTTGTCGTCGAAGTATATTGTTTCCAAAGCATCCAGCCTTGTTATGAATACAAAATCATAGCTCAAAAAATTTTATTAAAGTGAAAACTATGAATATAGAAAAATCAAAATTTTATTCAACCTGCAGAAAATAAGCTTTTTCACTCTCATATATTAATTAATAATAGAAAATAAACAAAACTTCTTCTGTTAATGTATATTCATTGCCGAAATCTTATGATGGTAAACTTGATTAACATTCTTGGTCCGTTTTCTGATTATTTAAAATTACCTACTGTAAAATATTATCTACTGTAGAGTAGTCTCCCCTAATTTTTTTCTACCGAAGAACAAAAAAATACCAAATGGGAAATTTATGGTACGTAAATTATATTAGTACCTATTATTCCTCAAAATTTCAGGGCAAAAAAAGGTGGGGTTTTTGAGAAAATTTTTTTCCGTTTTCCCCAAAAATCGAAATAATTTTACCATTTTCTATTATTTTTTAATTTTCTTAGTGGATTTCAAAGGAATGAGAAAAATGTGACAAACTAGAACAAGAAAAACCTTAATATCTCAAAAATTGCAAAAATTACAAATTTTTGAGAGGAAAATTTGCAAAAAACTAATTTTTCTCTTAAAATTTAAAAATATTCGTAAAAAATATAAATATGTCGTTATGTTAATTAAAAAAGATACATCTCCCCTTATTTTTCACGTACAGAAACATATTTCATTGGCAAACTGATTCTGAAGAGGTCACCCGCCGGCTTGCACGATTTGAAATGGATTCGATCTTAATTTGAAAGCATTCGAATTCAAAAGTTTAAATTTAGAAGCAAGCAATATCAATATTGAGCTGTTTTTTCCTGTGAAATTGAAGTCCCTTTAATGATTTTAAGCAATCGAATTGGAAGCTTTTAGTTTCGAAAGCTACAGAATTCGAGAGCTTTTGATTTGACGAGATCGTCCTTTGAATGTTTTTCTTTTACATTTAAACATTGTCTCCGTAAAATATGAAAAGTTATTGAAGGATTTGCAAGTAGAAAACCCTAAAGAACAATTAAAAAATCCCTTTCGTATTTTAAAATAGAAGACATTATTTTAATCTGTAGCGATATTATTTTGATCTGAAGTGGATCATTATTCTATTGGCACAGTCTTTTGTTTTTCTATTTCTCATTTTGCTGCAGTTTAAAATGATACCCTGAGATTTTCAGGGTTACAAATGCGTACTTAAAAGGTTGAAAAGTAGGAATACGTTGTTGTAGTTCGTACCCATCAAGAAAGAAAAAACTCAATGCCAAGCTTCAACATGGAGGACGAGGATTTTAAAGGCTATTCTGTATACATTTTTCATCAAACTCTTAAATTGTATGGAAGGTTGGCATAGCTACGAAGCTTTTGCAGCATCCCGAAGCGTCCTCGTCTCTTAAGCAAAGTTGGATGGTCGTTACAGGCGTTCCGTTTTTCGAGGGAAGTAGAAAAAGGGGAAGGTTGAATAAAGAGAGGATGGTTGCAGGAAGTCCTAGTAGTTGGGAAATCCCTGAGAAAGAGCCCGTCGAGTTCCTGTACAGTTTACTTAGACAGTGATTTGAAGCGAAAGCTCGGAAATTTGACATTCCCACAAACTGCTCTGCCCCGAGATGCTGCAAGCTTACAGAGTGCTTATACCTTAAACTATATGTACACATAACGGATGCGCTAGGATTTTCCCTTGGGTTTTCCCAAAGGTCGATTGGAACATAACAAAAATGTCGATGGACATTATATCAATTTTCGATTTTCTAACCTATTCATTTAGCACTAAGTTTAAAAATATCTAAGATTGTAAAACTATACGTTATTAGTACTTGAACCAAATTTGAATTCAAGAAAACTTGAAAGAAAAAATTTGAAAAGGTGTAAATCGGTCTAGACGTTTGTCCTGCATAAATTATTTTGTTAAGAGCTGCAATTTACTCTCTCTTGTGACTTTTCCTGTAATTTTCGCTGACAACCTGCATTCCCAGATATTTCCAGGGTTTCCAGACTTCTGGGTTTGCAAAATTAAAGCCGCGGCACGTTACTTATATAGAGTTCGCTGGTAATAATAATTGTCATTTAGAAATAACCGACTTCCACCTTTATCGATTGGCATAATTCTACTTTCTTTGGGTATAGATACATAAGCGATATGTAGTTTTAACTTCCAAATAGGAAACTTCTAATATTTAGATAAGAACAATAATATAACACCAAAAATAAATAATCTTTGATAAAAATTTTATGTGAGCTTTCAGCAATATTTGTGGCAAACATAAAGTACAATCAAGCACAATTTATTGTTATTTGACTCTTTAAAATGATAATAAATGCAGCTTTAAATTGAAAGATTAAACGCAGGTAAATGGAACTTTTATTTAAAAAGTAAAGTTCAAAGCTGCTAGCTATGACAATTTTGTGAAAATAATTTCAACCCGATTGTTTATTCTGTCAATTAAACAACTCGTTGAACGCTATCTGCTTGCCAGCTGTTTCCATTCACAGTGTATTCAAATAAAGAGGACGTTAAAATGTATGGCGACTATTTTGCGCGTTGGAAATGAAATCGAGATACGTCGATAATCCTGTTATCAGCGAGCAGCCGCGTGTGTCAGTTCGTAATGAGCCAAGCAGTAGCGGTCAATCATTGATCATGCTCTCAATGGCCGATAACGATTTGCAGAGTATGACCGTTATCTCTGCTACTACTATTATCGATTATCGATAGATCGACATACACGAATCACTTTTATCGATCGCGTGCTTGCGTGGGAGATAAATTTCAAGGACTCTCTCTCTAAAGTTTGTTAAATGTAATCGAAATATAAAATGAAGTAAAACAAGATAATTATTATATTACAACTCAGTCAATTAATCTTCAATAAATTATGTTGTCTTATTTTGTGCTTCAATAAATTATGTTCTCATCTTTTGTGCTACATTAATTCATCCAGAAAATTCTTGTTCATTCTGATAAAATTCGTTACAATAAGAAAACGACAAGCAAACAACGTTACAACGATAAATGGATTATTCTCGAGGGAAAAGTGCAAGAGCTGTTGAGGGAAGTAGATGTTGACCCAAAGAAAAGAGGAATGGCCTGATGGAAGCAAGACGAATGAGTATGGATGTACAGTTCTACTTACGCTTTGGCTCTAGAGAAATTGATCAATCAACTATCCGAACTCGAACTTAAATGACTCGTTCTCAGAAACGTACAATACTGATTCGAGAATCAAACGATGCCACTTACGAAATTGGTATATTGGTCAATTGATCTACGTGATTTCAGAATTGATTGCTGAACTCTTGCTAATTTAGGAAAAGCTTTCCAGAAAAGAATCCTCAACATTTCTTAATAAAAAAAAGTTATATTTAGTCTAAAAATTAGAACAATCAATTTCATCTTGACATTAGTTATTAATTCGCTTAAAAGTGGTTTTCTACTTAGATTTCGATAAAGTGTTTCTGGATTTATTCTTGGAGAAAATAGGAAGCAAATATAGAAAACCTTGCAACATAGCTCTCTAAGAAGAAAGCTGCTGACATTCTTGAAACTCTAACACCTAAATTGTACCAGTGAAAGGTATCGTTACCGATAAGGGTGACCTTGCAAAACAATCAATTATCGAGAAAACTTTCCAAACTCCACCCTCAATTCTCCCTTTCTCTGTATCTCTTTGTTTCCAGTCCCTTTTCTCTCACCCTTCGATTCTATTCTTTCCCCACGATCAATTTCGTCCGATACTTTAAACCTGCTCTTGAAAACTTCTTAGAGACCAAGTACCTTCTACTGTTCACATTCCCTTACTGACATTTCAGATAAAAGATAACAATCGAAACTGATTTATGGGCTACTTCAAATTAGTTCAGTAATTCCATTTATCTCTCAAAAAGTCTCCATTAAGATCAAAATTGGTTGTAAAAAGAAATATCTAATTTCAATCAAAATTACACAGAAAAAACGAAGGATAAATTTTACCTCGATTCCGGGGTAAAAATTACCTGCAACAAAAATTAACTTCACAGGATAAATTTTTCCCAAATATCGGTTAAATTTTCTTTTGTTTTTCCATGACAACACATTTTGAAAGATGTCTTTCAAAATACATGTGTTGTCATGGAAAAAAGAGAAAATTTAACCAATATTTGGGTACAATTTATTTTAGAAGAGTAAATAAAAATGTACCCTTCTAAAAAATTACCTGCAACCAATTTTATCCTTAGTTTTTTATGTAGATACAAAAATTTTATGTAGAAGTCTTTTTGTAGGTCTTACGATCTTCAAGTAAAAATAAAAAACGAAACTACTTGAAAGTTCGTTTATTAATTCTGACGTTTCTGCTAACACGGCGTGCCTTTTTCAAAGAACCTGACTGAATATAATAACAATAGTAATATAAAATGTAATAATCAAAACGTTCTACATTTGTAAAAAATTAAAAATTAAAATACAAGAAATACCTGAATTAAACATTTTGAAGGAAACAAAAACTTTCCCTTTTTGGAGTCAACACATCATATCAAAGGGGTTAATATGTCAAAGTTTTATGTAAAATTAAAGTATGACTCCAACTTAAAAACAGATATATAAAATATCATCCGCAGATAAAAGCCTCATAAAAATTGAAGAAGCTTTTCAATATGAGATTACATGTTTTATTACAAAAAAGAATCTGTATAATGTTTTGGGACAACGATGAACATATGACTAAGGAGAAAAATGAAATACTTTAAGGCGGTTAATTCATTCATAAGGATAAAGGCGAAATCTAAAGGAACCGTAAATGAGGAAAGCGCGCGAAAGCAACTAGATTTGAATTAGTTAAAGATTATTTGATAATAATTAGATAAATTGAGGATCCGAACGAAATTAAGGGGCATTTTTCGATATCTTCAAATTATTTAGAGAAATTCAAAATAACTTGGCGAAATATTCAGCTGAATGCGAGAAAGTACTGTTACATTATAAAACTACCGAGGCAGAACCTCTAGATTATAAGGCATTTTAGTTTTATACAGAAAAGAATGAAAAGAAACTGTCGACGTAAAACTTTGATGACACACAATTTCTACATTGCAATTCGGTGTTTCTATAATATTACAGCACTTTCTCATTCTCGGCTGAATATTTATCGAAACTATTTTAAATTTGTAGGAATAATTGGAAAATATCAAAAAATGGCCCTTAATTTGGTTCAAATCCCGGAGATAAATTTTGTTTACATTCATGATTTCTGTCTGTAGATTAATAGAAATATCATGATATGTGTTTATAAAAATGGATTCAATAATGCGTCTTTTGTAAGTTTTTCTCCCCCTAGCCAGAATTTTAATATTATTGAAATCGACATAAAAGTGATGGTTTACATTCTAACAGTGCTGTGATAAACCTGAATCCAAATTACCAACTTTACAATCTCTTTTGTGTTCAGTAACTCTAGTTTTTAGTCTCCTACCTGTTTGGCAAATATAAACTTTTTCTCAACATTTAAATTTTATAAGATATACAATTTCAGACAAATTTCCTGTATTATCACTATCCTTTTTGTTGAATAAAAATCTTTTAAGAGTGTTTTTATTATTAAAATAAACATTTATGTTAAATTTTTTAAGGATCTTCTTAATCGTTCAGAAAGTCCTTCAACATAAGGTAACGCGATTTTTAAATCAGATTTTTTGTGTCAATCCAGTTTTTCTTCTCACTGGAACCATGATAGATTTCTTGAATTCTTTCTCGAATAATACTTTTTATCAAAGGAAGCGGATAGTAATTCTGAACTAATATAATTTTTAATTGATACAAATTTTCTTTTCTAAATTTAATAACACTCAACTTTATATACCTATCAATTATTCCTTTGATTAGACCAACCTTTTGACAAAACAAATGATGAGAGTTATTAATTAAGATATCATGCATTTTTTCTGGAATAATACTTTTTAGCAAAGGAAGCGGATAATTATTCTTAACTAATGTAATTTTTAATTGATCCACATTTTCTTCCCTAAATTTAATATCACTCAACTTTATACACCTATCAATTAATCCTTTGATTAGACCAACTTTTTGACAAAACAAATGGTGAAGAGTTATAATTAAGATACCTACCAGACTACGGAGGTTTTTCATGCCAATTAGTAATTAAGTCACCTTCAGGTATTTTTATAATTTGCAAATCAAGGTAATTTATTGAATTATTTTGTTCAGGTTCAAATGTAAACTGTATGGAATTTTCTATACTGTTAAAAGTATAGAGACAAAATGCGCATTATTGAATCCATTTTTATAAACAAATATAATATTTCTATTAATCTACAGACATAAATCATCAATGTAAACAAAAATCTAACTATTGTCAAATAATCTTTAACTAAGTAAAATCCAGTTGCTTTGGCGCGCTTTCCTCACTTGCGGTTCCTTTAGATTTCGCCTTTATCCTTATGAATTAATTAACCACCTTAATGTATTTTAATTAAACAGATAGTCTCATATTGAAAAGCCTCTTCAATTTTTATACGGATTTTATCTACAGATGATATTTTATATATCTGTTCTTAAATTGGAGTCATACTTTAATATTACATCAAAATTTGCCATATTAACCCGTTTGACATGTATTGACTCCAAACAGTGAAAGTTTTTGTTTTCTCCAAAACGTTTAATTCAGGTATTTCTTGTATTTTTATTTTTAATTGTTTACAAATACAGAACATTTTTATTATTATAATTTATATTATTATTATTATTATTATTATTATTATTGTATTCAATCAAGTTCTTTGAAAAAGGTACGCAGTGTTAGCCGAAACGTCAGAATTAATAAACGAACTTTCAAGTAGTTTCGTTTTTTATTTTTACTTGAAGATCGTAAGACCTAAAAAAAATACTTCCTCACATATGCATTGACGGTCGAAGAAATAATTGATTTTATTCTCATCAAGTCTAATATTTAGATACAAAAATACGGATAATCTAATTTGAAAATCTAATTTGATGGAAAACTTTATACTAAAATGATTTATGAGATGTAATAAAACTGAGAATTGATTTTCATACCAACGATTATAAAAGGTTATAATATTCAATAGGTTAAATGGATTTTCGTTGAGCAAGGGAAGTTTATCGCATAATACCATCTTCTAGATAACCACAATATTTCTTGTAAAAGTTGTTCTGAATCATAAGAGCACTTAATTCTTGATATTAACCAAGAGAGGTAAACTCCGCCGATTCATCCTCATATTGAGGTAGGGAAACTGCCAATTTCCTTCTCTCGAGAAACTTCTACATACTGCATCCATCAAATATATCGTATCTCTAACTCTCGCAATTTTGGGTTTATTATTCGCTCGGTTATATAGGATTTTTCACATCGATGTAATGTGAAGCACCACTGATATAGAAAACGAGGTCATGGTTGTAAGGGCCAAATGGTCTAACTCGTGTAATTAACACCACTACGTTAGGATGAGAGTTAGACACGAAGAAACAGGTCACGTGCAGAAGAAACAGAATCGCCGAAAAGCCGATAACTGCCTGAGCAAATAATCCTTAGAAATACTCCATATGGAGTTAGTTTCACCGATACGGAAGCAAGAAATAAATTTAGAACATCAAACAATAATTTTTAAGTTACTTTTAAGTTTTAAGTTAATTTAAGTTACGATTACGTAACTTTGTCCTTTCTCATTTATCATTTCTCACTTTCGATTTTGGACATATCAATTTTTTTAAATTCAGGCCTTCTGTCCAATATTATGAATAGAATTTTATAAAAAGTCTATTTTAATTTAACAAGAAGTTATATTAAGACTTAAGTCATAGTCTTTCGAAGTAAATTTTTAGCAAAAGAATGTCTACCATTCTCGAATTTTTTATTAATTATCAAGCAGATTTTAATAGGGTTTTTAGATCTTTTAAGTATTTTTTTAGAAATTTATAAAAGTCTGAAAAAGATTTTCAATTTTGTTTCACAATGTTTCCAAAATAAATGACAAGTGAGAAAGTTACGTAATTGTCCCCACGTTAGTCAGTAATGTTAAAATAATTAACCTTGTTAATGTTATTTTTTAAAGCAGTGAACAATCTTGTGCAAGTTTGCATTGTGAAAAAACTAGCACTATGACACATGGTTTTCATTCTTCAACAAATAATTAGTTGGGTGATAAAAGTGAATCACTGATTATGTTATTTAAATTGTGCATTCGTGATACATTAAAAGCCATAATTATCTGTGCTTTTGCACAGGCCAAATTTTGAAAATTGGTCAAATCTCTTTTTCCAATTATCTTTTCGTTCCATTTGTCAGAATGTTATCAATCATCCATGAATCGTGTTTTGAAGCGTGATTAATAATGTTAAGCTTCATTCGGTTACTGCCCTCCAGCAAAATGTTACATATTTTTAAATTTTTCCATAAGATCTTTTACGTTCAGGGAAAAATGAATCCTTCAATAAGTGATAATGCGATCTTTTCAGGCCAAATTAATCCAACATGTTTACTCCGATGTTTCGTTGCAATAATCGCACACTATTTTTAGTTTTTAAAATTATGTTAAATTATTTATATTTTTATAATGTCTCCATGATGAAGGTATGAAAAGGTGGCACCACTTATTCAAATTTTTCATAATAATTATTATTACTATTGCAAATCAATTCTCAAACTTACAATAACAGGTGAAGTCCACAATGAACAAATCGGCATCCAATTTAAAGCACTTGACTTACCTGTTACAAAAAAGAAAAATGACAATTAGAAATTATGAAAGTAATGAAAATTAATTATTTGTTTAACCCCTTCGATGGCACTAACGCAATACTGCGCACATTTTTTTCATTTTCGTTCAGTTTTTATAATATTAACTATTGGCAAAAGTTGAAGATTTTATTCATGAAAATTTTCATCAGTACTTTCTCTAAAAATAGACGTATTCCACATTTAAATATGTTTGTTGGAATCAAAATTAAACATTGAAATTCTGCTGCCACCGAAGGGGTTAATACAGAACTCACAAAATAAATAATCATTTTATTAAATACTAGCAAAAATTAGCGCGCTACGCGCGCTTAGTAATCATATTCCTTATTTTAACAATCTAATTTTTAAATTGTAATTTCCTATTAAAAGTAAAACACTATTACACTGATAAATTGGAATGAATTTTTAAATATTTAACCAATAAAATATTGAAACATTTTTTAAATATTGACAATTCTAAAAAAAAAATTTAAGAAGTTTAAAATAAAATTTAATAATATAATGTTTGAAAAATCTGCTTTTATAATTAAAACTTTTCTCATTATCATAATTCAAAGTTAATGAATGATAAAAAAAGTTTTGAAACGAATCGGTTGACCAAGAATAATAACAAACCACGCACGCGCGGAGCGCTCGATTTCTTTTTTGTTTGTCTAACATCTAACATATTTTCTTTACCTACATCATATTCCTTTAAATAACATAAATTGTCTGTTTAATTTTATTAAATATATTAAAAATAACTTGTATCTTAATATTAAATGAGTATTAAGTAATTAATGTATAGTAATTAAATTAAATTAAACATGATGAACAATCTCAAAGGCTTTAAATAACTGAATTGTCATAATCGTGAAGACCACTTTCTTCATCAACTTTAAATATTAAATATAATTTATTAATTCGTTTAATACTTTGAAAACTTTTAAAATAATTTCTGACCTAGAGTCTATAAAATATGTTCTTCTTTTTAAGAATTTAATTATTTTTAATTGGTAAAATTATTTAATGTCTGTTTTTAAAGCGAAACTTTTTCCATAAACATCATTATCATTAAGAAATAAATAAGCATCTAAATAATTATCGTTTTTTTGGTAATAACAATTGTTATTAACAAAAGAACGATGTTTTCAAAGTGGTAACAGAGAGAAAGATTATGAGGAAGCTATCAGATAAATAACTAAAAAAATCGAAAATCTTAACAGTAAAATTGCAGCTACGACAGACCAAAAATTATTTTGCAATTAATTGTTTATAAGGCCGTAGTTAACAAATGACTTGAATTAAAACAAAATCTATAAGAGACAAAGATTTTGTTTTATATGTATCTGATTTTAAGAAGCACGTTTAAAAACGAAAGCTATATCAAATATCCGTATTTGTTTATAAAAATTGTTATTAACAATTAAACGATTGAGATTTTTTCAAAGTAACAAAAGTATTTGTAATCAAGGTAATTTCCCCAAGATTTTTTACAAAAGTTATAGCATCGACCTTGTACAATGTACACAAAGTCTTTTATTAAGAAGTTCAAAAAATTGCACATGTAGTTGTTAAAAAAGACCATTTTTAACACTTATATATTAACAAAAGTTTTAGCTCCGTTGGAAAATTTTCTTTCTCCTCGTGAAGCAAGTGTCCTGAAAAATGATTTACATTTTTTTTGAAAATTTTCGGTTCAATAGTTGCGGAGATATGCAGCCGCAAATGTCAATTCTAGTACAAATTCAATTGTTTATAACGCTCTAACTTGAAAACGAGTCGTTGCTTGAAAAATATGTTAAGAAATAAAAGTTTGGTTTTTACATGAACTTTCCGAAAATTATTTTAGAAAATTTCCATCTTAAAAAATAATGTAATTGTTTAAAAAATTGTTCCACCAGATTTAAAAAAAGTAATCTTGATATTCATCTACTTGGTGGGTACCTATCACCACTACGCAGCGCGTCCTCAGGTTGCGGATAGAGGAAAGGCCCCTGAGGTTAAACAC
>JBAGKK010297178.1:0-20152 GCA_037177015.1 Euceroptres primus
TATAATTATATAATAATATAATAATATATATAATTATATAATTATATAATAATATATATATATAATTATATAATAATATAATAATATATAATATAATATATAAAAATAATATATAATATATAATCCTCACATAGAATGTGAACGTGGTTGAAAATTTACCAATCATTAAAGCAAAAGAGGACGTTGTCTCATTTTCAAAAATCACTTGGCCAATTCTCTTCTCAAAATTCTACGAAGTCTCTAGAATTTCTGGTCCAAAACTGGCCACAAATGATATCATTATAGCAGTCAATTGGACTGGGGTCTACTTTATAGATAGTCAAGAAACTCTACTCTTGGAACTCTCATTTCCTGAAATTTCAGAAGTCACTTTCCAAAAGTAATTATTAGTAATTAATTAATTATTAGTAAAATAAAATAAGTATGCTACAAAGACCATTCTTCAATAATATTCCAATTAAATTAATCTTTCTAATGTGCAGAATCAACAATGCTTTTATTCATAATCTCATATTATCAACCATCCAACGAGAGGAATATACATTCCAAAGTGCAGAAGCTGAAGATCTTGCTTGTTTAATTAACTTCCTCATGGATGGTCTCAAGGAAAAATCTCTGTATGTCGTTGCTACGCAAAATTATATGAACGATGGTAGGGTTTAAATGATAAACTTAAATTTCTATAAATTAAAAAATTTTTTTGCTCATTTTAATTAATTATTAATTCAAAAATTATTTTGTTTAATAAAATGACTAGACCTTTATATTTATATAACATATTTTATTTACAGCAGGTGAAGCTGAATCATTCCTGCCAATGCGAAGAGGTGAATTGATTAAACTCGTTGGTGATTGCAATGGATTTACAATAATGAATTCAGCTTGGGGATATGGAGAAAAAAATGGTATCAAAGGCGATTTCCCATCAGAATGTGTATACGTCTTGCCCACGATGACGAAACCGTCCCCCACGATTGTTGTAAGACTTTTTCATATGAAAAAAATTATTAAGTGAAAGAAAATAATTTAAATCTGTTCTTATTTTATATTAAATTAATTAAGTGAAAGAAAATAATTTAAATCTGCTCTGGTTTGATATTGAATTAATTAAGTGAAAGAAAATAATTTTAATCTGTTCTTATTTGATATTGAATTAATTAAGTGAAAGAAAATAATTTCAATCTGTTCTTATTTGATATTGAATTAATTAAGTGAAAGAAAATAATTTAAATCTGTTCTTATTTTATATTAAATTAATTAAGTGAAAAAAAATTTTAATCGATTCTTATTTTATATTAAATTCAAATTATATTAAATTAAAGATTTATTCCCTAAAATTAACTGCAAAATTTTTAGGAAATCTTCAAAGCTGATTTCACTGGAAAAGCCCATCCTCTTCGAGAAACGAAGCAAGCAAAGTCGAAATCATCTCAGTACACTCTGAAAAAATACGCAGCAGAGCATTTCCGACCAGGAATCAATGTTACAATTTCCAGAGGGTCCAGCATCTCTTCAGCAAAACGAACAGCATCAGAATCGTTATGGAAACACACGAGAGAACCAATAAAGGCTCCACTTCTTGCAAAACTTATTGAGCAAAATGATCTTGCCCAACATGCTGTGAATATATTTTCCAGTATTTTAAAATACATGGGAGATCTTCCAAGTAATCGTCAAAGAAATGGAACTGATTATACTGATCAAATCTTTCGACCTGCTCTCGAAAATGTCAGTATATTAATTTATTATATTGTTTATTATTAATGGTTATTTTAATTTCCGACATTATTTAAATAATTACAGCCGAAAATGTCAGTATATTAATTTATTACATTGTTTATTCTTAATAATTATTTTAATTTTCGACATTATTTAAATAATTACAGCCACTGCTTCGAGATGAGGTCTATTGTCAGATAATGAGGCAATTAACAGACAATCGAATTCGACTAAGTGAAGAACGTGGTTGGGAATTGTTTTGGCTAGCAACAGGTGTTATGACCTGCAGTCCAAATTTGCACAAAGAAATCCTCCAATTCCTTACAACTAGAACCAGTATTTTAGCAGCAGATTGCTTAAATCGATTAGACAGAACCATGAAAACAGGAAATAGAAAATATCCACCTTATATTCTTGAAGTCGAGGCCATTAGGTTTAAGAGCTTGCAGATTTATCATAAGATATATTTCCCTGATGATTCTGATGAAGCTTTCGAGGTAATTTTTTATTTCTTAATCATAAAATATAATATAAAAATCTTTTTTTAATTTTTCAGTTGCCATCATGGAACCACATGTTCCTCTGGACTAGAAATAAACCCACAAGTTTTTATATATTTAAAAAAAAATATTTAGAGGTCGTTTAAAGCACTTTTATGTAAAAATTGGTGTTGTCATGAGTTTTCCATTTTTCAATCACAGATATATTAAGGGCATAAATGCCATTTCTATTTAAAATTTTTGGTAAATCTATGCAAATAAACTTTATTTTTTGTAGATTAAAAAAAATGGTGTTTGTACAGGTTATAAAAGTGGCAATTTTGCAGGAACGTTTAGATGTAAGAGCACATTTATTTACTAATCATTTCTTATATGGATCGACAAAATTCTGGGATACTCTGTATATACTAAGGGAAAAATCTGCTATCGAGATGTGGTTAGAAAATTAAAAATTAAGCTGTGAAAAATCACCAAAAAATGAAAATGTTCATTTTTCTGTGTAATGAGAATTATAGTCTTTTTTGAGTTACCATTTTTTCTCGAGAGCACATCTACGACTCTCAATCTCACTCCTAAAATGTAAAATTACTATTTTTAATTAATTTCGTCAAAATAATTGCTAAATAAATAATAAATATTCAATGTTAAATGTGGTTAAAATACAAGAAAAATAGCAATTTAGCAATTATTCTGAAGAAATTGATTAAAAATAGTAATTTTTTGGTGAGGGATTGAGATTCGAAGATGTGTTCTAAAAAGATGGTAATATAAAATAACTATAATTGTTATTACACGTAAAAATAAAATTTTTTATTTTTGTTGATTTTTCACAGCTTCATTTTTAATTTTTCAACCTCATTGCCATAGTAAATTTTTTCCTTAGTATATACAGCATCCCAGAATTTTGACAATCCATATAAAAAATGATTGGGGATATAAATGTGCTCTTATGTCTAAAAGTTCCTGCAAAATTTCAACTTTTATGACCTATACAGACACCAAATATATTTTTTTAATCTACAGTAAATAAATTTTTTTGCTATAGATTTACAAACAATTTCAAGTAGAAGATATTTATACCCTTACTATACCTGATTGAAAAATGAAAAACTCATGAAAATACCAATTTTGACATAAAAATGCTTTGAGCGAATATATGGGTCATTTCAAAGATTTTTTTTAAATTGCAGCCAAAATTCTGCGCGACCATGACAGCGATTTATCTGGCGATTTTTATCCTAATAGTAGGTGCCCAAAAACCGGCAAAAACGAAGTGTTAGATTTTTAGATTTAAAACTATCTGAGAAACTTTTTTTTGTAATTCGAGTATTTCGTGAATTTTGCGTTTCTTTTCAAACCTTCATAAAAAATGTAATTTACAACCGATTTTAATGTTTAATGGCTGAATTTATTCATTTCAGAGAGTAGTCTTAGGAAAAATATTTACCTTGCACGCATTTCCAAAAATGCAAGCTAGGGTCATTTTCAAAATTGTCTATAAATTCACTAAATTTCACAAAAATTCAAAGAGCTGACAATTTCTAATTTTCAAGTTAAGCGATCTCGCTTTTAGATTTAATTATAAGATATATTAAACTTAATGAAAATTTCATGGAAATAATTCTTGTGAAGCCATTGGTTATCTCTGATATAAATATTTATAAGGCTAAAAAAGGTATTTTTGATCAAATTTGCCATTTTCACATCGACTTAACAACTATAGTCCTAATTTTATATATGATTATTATATGCAAATTTGTATATTCAACCTTGTACAAAAATAGCCTCAGATGCTTTTCTGTGCATTTTAATTTCTGATTGTGAGATATAGTGAATTTTTGAAATCACCTCTATTTCCGCTGCTTAGATGATTTATTTTGAAAAATATTGCTTTTACAGAAAAATTTTCAACAAAGAAAATGTGTATTTTATGAAAATACAACTTTTTTGTACACTGAATTTCTTGGAGAAATTATTATTTTTTGATAAAATCAGCCACAAATGTAAATCACCTGATTTTTCGTAATTTCGGTCAAAAAACGAACTGTGACCTTGGAAAACCACAGATATTTTGTATAAAACATTTTTCTCTACAGTCAATAGTTTTCTAAAAAAATCAATTTTAAGTTTTAAAAATTTTTGACTTTCGGCGTTTTTTGTATTTTTTCGTGAAGAAGGTTTAGAAAAAATTCCAGATAATAGTAAATTATAATTTTTTATTTGATATGAATCGATAGAATGTCTATACGTTAATAAATATAATTTTGAAAGAATAAAGGAAATTTACCCAAAACGTTTTTGCAAATAACACAAGGCTGTGAAATAAGGGCTTTTGACACATATTTTCAAATCGAGAGTGGTTTCTTGTGTAATTTTATGCTCTGAATCCAAACCTGACATCAGAATTTACCCATCACTTCAGAATTCCGAGTTCAATAAAGTTAAAGTTGTCGAAAATGACTATTTTGTCTGTATTTGGAAACTCATTTTACTAAGAGAGCAAGTTTTTGTACATTAAAGTCAACGTAAACATAAAGGCCTATTCATTATCTTTAAAATTAATTTTTGTTTGACGTGAAACGATTTTTTTCCGCCGAGATATTTAAGCGTTGAGTGAAGATAGGTCTTCACTCAACGATTTAAGTTTGAAGTTATACTTCAACTCCTGATCAGAGCTTAGAAAGTTAATTTAAAAATTTGGAATTTCCCAGCAAGAATTAAACATTATTCTTGGGAAATACAAAATTTTTAAATTATGTTTCCTAGCCCTGGCCAAGAATTGAAGTTGAGGTATAAAATTCTGTTAAAAGTACATAACTTTAAACTTAAATATCTTGGCGAAAAAAGTCGTTTCACGAAAAACAAAAATCCATTTTAAAGATAATAGATGGTCCTTTATGTTTACGTGGACTTTAATCAACAAAAAAAATTGTTCTTTTAGTGAAATGACTTTACGAATTCAGCCAAAATAGTCATTTTTGACAACTTTAACTTTATTTAACTCGGAATTTTGAAGTGGTGAGCAAATTCTGAAGTCAGATTCGGATTCGGAGCAAAAAATGACACAAGAAACCACTCTCGATTCGATAAAATATGTTAAAAGCCCTTATGAACCCTTACAGGCTTGTGTTATTGGCAAAGAACTGTTGGGTAAATTGCTTTTATTCTTTCAAAATTATATTTATTAAGGCATACGCATTCTATCGATTTAGATGAAATAAAAAATTATAATTTATTATTATCTGGAATTTTTTCCCATATCTTCTTCACGAAAAAATACAAAAAAACGATGAAAGTCAAAAATTTTTTAAAATAAAAATTGATTTTTTCAGAAAACTATTGACTGCAGAAAAAATTTCATACACAAAATATTTGTGGGTTTTCAAGGTCTTTAGGCCTGTCATAAAAGTGCATTATGAAGATTCAACGACTTTCTCGGTAAATGAGAAATTGGACAAAACTACAAGCAACTTTTTTTCATCTGAAAAATTAGTTTCACCCTTAAACTATCTACTACATAAAATAGCTTTTGAGAAGAAATGTGTAATTTATTGAAATCTACATTTTTTGTGGGCAATATTTTTTTCTGAAATGCATACTTTTCAAAGCATAGTTATTTTTTTGATTGAAATTATGAAAAATTAGAGTGATTTTCATTTATGGCTGATTTTATCGAAAAATAATGATTTCTCCAAAAAATGTTTACAAAAAAGTTTTATTTTCACAAAATACATATTTCCTCTGCAGAATATTTTTCTGTAAAAGTAATATTTTTCAAAATAAATCATGTAATCCGCGAAAATAGAGGTCATTTAAAAAATTTACTGTATCTCAGAAATTAAAATGTACAGAAAAGCATCTGAAGCTATTTTTGTACAAGGTTGAATGTGTAAATTTACATATAATAAATTTATATATAATAATTTACATATATAAAATTAGGACTATAGCTGCTAAGTCGATGTGGAAATGGTAAATTTGATCAAAAATATCCATGAAATTTCTATTAAGTATACAATGCCTTATAATTTAATCCAAAAGCGAGATCGCTTATCTTTAAAATTAAAAATTGTCAGCTCTTCGAATTTTTGTGAAATTTAGTGAATTTATAGACAATTTTGAAAAGGACCCTAGCTTGCATTTTTGGAAATGCGTGTAAGGTAAATATTTTTTCCTAAAACTACTCTCTGAAACGAATAAATTTAGCCTTTAAACATTAAAATCGGTTATAAATTACAATTTTTATGAAGGTTTGAAAAAAACGCAAAGTTCACGAAAAAATCAAATTTAAAAAAAAAGTTTTTCAGAAAGTTTTAAATCGAAAAGTCTAATACTTCGTTTTTGGCGGTTTTTGGGCACCTACTATCAGGAAACAAATCTCCAGATAAATCGCTGTCATGGTCGCGCAGTCGATTTTAAAAAAACTTTGGAATTACCCATATATATGGGGCATTCCATACAAAATCGACCACTTTTGACCCCGATCCCTTTCGATTTGGCTGAAACTGTTTTATCTTTTTCTACTCTATCGAAAACATTTTTCAGAATTTTTTCAAATTTTTTTATCTAACCCAAAAAAAATTATGGGTTTTTTAAAAAAATGGCTTTTTTTCAAATGGCCGTAACTTTTTCAAAAATTGACTTATCAGGACGTTTTTTTCAAAATTTTTGTTTTTAAATGCACTTTTCAGAAAAAAATTTATAAAAATTATACAGATTCATCTTCAACGTTTTTTTTTAATTTTCGGAAAAAAACTGAAATTTCGAGATGATTGTAGTTTTTATTTTTTTAAATTTTTTTTATAAAAAACTTTGACATTTTCCGCAAATTCTCTGAAATTTTCAGAGTGGGATTTTTACGTTTTCTATTTTTCTTTTTCAATTGACAAAAAAAATTTTTAACTCAGCTTATTTTTCATAACATTACTGTGAATATTTTTTAGAATGTACAGAGAACCTTAAAATTTAGAAAATAATAATAATAATAATAATAATAATTAAAAGTGTTAGTCATCGGAAAAATTTCAGTTTTTTTCGAAAAAGTCAGAAAAACATAGAAGATAACCCTGAATAATTTTTTTGTATTTTTTTCGAAAACTACGTTTAAAAAGAAAGAAAATGAGAAAAAAGTTATGATTTGGCCTATTTCTGACTAAAACATAAGCTTTTAAAATTTTTCAAGCAGTTAATTTGGGATGAAATTATATTGAATCTTTTTTTTAATACGTCACTTTTTTTGTTTACACACCCAAAAAACATAGTTTAATAAATAATTTTATGCGAGATGGCGAGATTTCTATGGAGTTTGTCAATTTTCCTAGATGGGGTTTGAATAATTTCATTTTTAACTAATAGAAATGCACACAGATATCGCAAGTTATAAGTTCTCAAACAATATCTTCCCAATTTTCGAAAATTTTCATTTTTCAAAGCGGAAAGTTGAAAAGAGCGGTTAATTTGATAACGTTATGCAAATTATGATTAAATATCATTTTCAATAAATATTTGTAATAAGAAAACAAATTTTAAAAGTAATTATCAGTAATTAGACGTAAAAATACAGTTTATAGTGTAAGAATAACGAACAAAAAACATTTTCTTTATAGAAATTTAGATTATATAAATTATTTAAACGTGTAAAGAAATAAAGTTATATTGTATTTATATCTAATGTGCATAAAATTCTTTAATAAACTATGTTTTTTGGGTATGTAAACAAAAAAAAGCGACGTAAAAAAATTCAAACGAATTTCATCTCAAATTAACTGCTTCAAAATTTTTAAAAGCTTATGTTTTAGTCAGAAATAGGCCAAATCATAACTTTTTTTAAATTTTCTTTGTTTTTAAATGTAGTTTTTGAAAAAAAATACAAACAAATTATTCAGGCCTATCTTCTATGTTTTTCTGACTTTTTCGAAAAAAATTGAAATTTTTCCGATGACTACCACTTTTAATTATTATTATTATTTTTTTCTAAATTTTAAGGCTCTCTCTGTACATTCTAAAAAATATTCACAGTAATGTTATGAAAAATAAGCTGCGTTAAAAATTTTGTTTTGTCAATTGAAAAAGAAAAATAGAAACCGTAAAAATCCCACTCTGAAAATTTCAGAGAATTTGCGAAAAATTTCAGTTTTTTATTTAAAAAAACAAAAAAATTAAAAATGAAAATCATCTCGAAATTTCCGTTTTTTCGAAAATTTCAAAAAAAAGCGTTGAAGATGGATCTGTATAATTTTTATACATTTTTTTCTGCAAAGTACGTTTAAAATAATTTTTGAAAAAAACGTCCCGATAAGTCAATTTTTGAAAAAGTTACGACCATTTGAAAAAAGCCATTTTTGAAAAACCCATAACTTTTTTTGGGTTAGGTAAATATCTTAAAAAATTCTGAAAAATGTTTTCGATGGGGTAGAGAAAGATAAAGTTTCCGCCAAATCGAAAAGGGTCGGGGTCAAAAGTGGTCCATTTGGCATAGAATCCCCCATATATAACCATCATGCATATTCATATTTAAATATATATTAATTACCTTAATATTTAATATTTCAAAAAAGGTGAATTCTTCAACCAGAGCTGCTGACCTTTGCGAAGACATAGTTTCTCGCCTCCAACTCAAAGGTTCAGACGGATTCAGCCTCTTTGTAAAAATTGCTGACAAATTCTTCTCGGTCCCACTGTATTATTTCTTCTTTGACTTCGTCCACGAACTCGTAGAATGGGTGAAAAGATCGAGACCAAATTTTGGACCCATTCAAGCTCAGTATCAAATATTTTTCATGAAAAAACTCTGGATCAATGCAGTTCCTGGTAGGGATGAAAATGCAGATTCAATCTTCTATTATCATCAAGAGTTGCCTAAACTTCTAAGAGGCTATCATAAATGCAGCAAACAAGATGCAATTAAATTGGGGTCTTTGATTTATCGAAGCAAGTATGGTGATAATAAAACGGAACTGGCTGAAATTCAGTAAGATAATATTCGATCATTTAATTTTAAAATCCAACTTTTTTATTTAAAAAAAATAATTATTGTGTTATGATATATTTACATTATGTACATTATATTTTTTGATGTATATTTAAAAAAAGGAATAATTATTTTATTCATTTCCAGACACAAACTGAGAGAATATATCCCACCGGATATAATTAATTTGCTGAGTCAAAATGATTGGAAGAAGCAAATCATGTTAGCTTACAACCAACATTCTGGTAAATATTGGATTTATTGTTTATATTACTAATTTATTGTTGATTTTATTATTTATTTTAATTATTATTAATTCAGAAATGACCGAGATTGAAGCAAAAAAACAATTTCTGCAACATATCTACCAATGGCCAACCTTTGGTTCAGCCTTCTTCGAAGTCAAGCAAACAACAGAGCCAAGTTTTCCAGAATTGGTTTTGATAGCAGTGAATCGAAATGGAATTAACATAATTGATCCCCGAACGAAAAACATTCTTGCAACATACAGCTTTGCTGAATTGTCAAACTGGTCATCTGGAAACACATATTTTCATATGACCATTGGAAATTTCATGAAGGGTAAAAAAATACTGTGCGAAACAGTTCTCGGTTACAAAATGGATGATCTGATATCTTCTTACATCGATTATCTTCGAAATAACACTAGACAATCTAGTTTTAAACTCTGAATAATTTTCATGCAATCTAAAGTTGCAATAGATTATCGAGGATTCAGATCTTAGTTTATTTCCTTATTTCCTTGTATAGAATGAACTTGATAAGAGCGATAATGGTCTAAAAAATGGTCTACCTATTAATGAAAGCAGAAATTAAATTTTGTACAGAAAATATATTTCAAAATCTCATTATTTACAAGGACAACACGCATATTTACAGTTAGAGTACTCTATTCTATTACTAAATTAGAATTAAAATTAATATTTATATTAATTAATGACTTAATGGTGAATTGTGTATTTATGCCTGTAATGTATACAATTTTGGAGTAGTCTTCATAATTTGATTATCAACGTATCCACACAAGCCAGCATCAACTTCTTTTCTGACTCCTATGATGCTTACACTTGTTAATGCATATTCTAGCCACAAAAATCCAGCTTTACTGGATTGAAGTATTACAAGTCCATCGTTCTTTTCCACAATTCTGGAAATGAAAGTTAAAATTATATCATAAATTGTATTTTAAATTTAAAATACAATTAAAATATACATTAAAATACATTAAAATATTTTGAAATAATTGTAAATTAATAGTAGCCAATACCTGGAGATAAAACTAAATGGTCCATCCATGAAAATTTGTTTCGATGGATTTTCGATGACATTTCCATCGATCTTGACCACCACTTTTGAGTTTCTTGACAACAATTCCAGTTTGTGAGACTCCACCACCATCATCATGTCCAAACTTTTATCTGGCAAAGCCTTTACAAAAATTGCATAAGAAAGATGAATACTATCTCCTGTTAATAAAGTCCATTCATGAGGTACATTTACTGGAACTGTGACGTTGTTATTTAACAACAAAACTTTTGGATATATTGTACAAATAGCTAAAAATCAAAATTTTACAAATTAGTAAATTCATGGCTAAAATATTTAAAAAAAGATAACAATTTTTACAAGAAATTACAATAAATTACAATTAGGATAAACCCAAAGTTACAATTTAACAAATTTTAAATTGCACAAATTTTCCATTTACGTATGATTGTACAAATTTACCATTGTTCAAATTTACGTAGAATTGTATAAAGTTACCTTTGTATAAATTTTCAATTGTACAAATTAAAAATAATTGTAAAAATTTACACTTTGACAATTTCGTGAACTTGTACAAATTCACAATTGTACGAATTTACAATTGTATAAATTTACAATTGTACAAATTTACGTAAGTAAATGTATGTATGTATGTATAAATTAAAAATTGTTCAAATTTACGTACAATTGTATAAATTTACAGTTGTATAAATTTACAATTGTATAAATTTACAGTTGTATAAATTTACAATTGTATAAATTTGCAATTGCATAGATCCATAATTGTATAAATTTACAATTGTTCAAATTTAAAGTTGTTCAAATTTACGTACAGTTGTACAAATTTATGAATTTTCAATTGTACAAATTTATAATAATTGTAAAAATTTACACTTGAACAAATTTACAATTGTTCAAATTCACGAAAAATTGTACAAATTCACAATTGTACAAATTTACGTATAACTGTACAAATTTACCATTCTTCAAATTTACGTAAAATTGTATAAAGTTACCTTTGTATAAATGTTCAATTGTACAAATTTTAAATAATTGTAAAAATTTACAATAATTGTTAAAATTTACACTTGTACAAGTTGAAAATTGTTCATGTTCACGAGCAATTGTACAAAATCACAATTGTGCAAATTTACAATTGTATAAATGTACAATTGTACAAATTTACAATTTTTCAAATTTACGTACAATTGTATGTACAAATTTAAGTACAATTGTTCAAATTTACGTACAATTTTACAAATTCACAATTTTACAAATTCACAATTGTACGAATTTACAATTGTACAAATTTACCATTGTTCAAATTTACGTAAAATTGTATAAAGTTACCTTTGTATAAATGTTCAATTGTTCAAATTTAAAATAATTGTAAAAATGTACAATAATTGTAAAAATTTACACTTGTACAAATTGACAAGTGTTCAAGTTCACGAACAATTGTACAAATTCACAATTATACGAATTTACAATTGTATAAATTTACAATTGTACAAATTCACAATTTTTCAAATTTACGTACAATTGTTGAAATTTACGTACAATTTTACAAATTCATAATTGTAAGAATTTACAATTGTACACGTGTAATTGTACAAATTTACAATTGTTCAAATTTACGTAACGTTGTATAAAACAACTGCATAAACTTTCAATTGTAGAATTTTACAATAGTTTAAATTTACAATTATATAAATTTAAAATTACACCAATTTACAATTGTGCAAATTCACGTACAATTGTATGTAGAAATTTAAAATTGTTTAAATATACGTACAATTGTTAAAATTTACGTACAATTGTTTAAATTTACGTAAAATTTTACAAATTCACCATTGTAAGAATTTACAATTGTACAAATTCACGTATAATTGTACAAATTTACAATTGTTCAAATTTACGTAACGTTGTATAAATTTACAACTGTATAAACTTTCAATTGTAGAATTTTAAAATTGTTTAAATTTACAATTATATAAATTTAAAATTGCACCAATTTACAATTGTGGAAATTTACGTACAATTGTTCAAATTTACGTACAATTGTACAAATTAACCTACAATTGTACAAATTGACAACTATACAACTTTACGTACAATTGTACAAATTTACAATTATACACATTTTTAATCATACAAATGTACAATTGTACCGATATTATAATTTAACGTAATAACTTTTTCTACCAGGAAAGTTAGGAAACAACTTACGCAATAAATCACTATAAAGTGGCGTCAAATACACATGAGTTGTATCCCTGAATAGATTGGAAATATCTGTTCCAATTGGAACTTCAGGCAAACTAAAATCTGAACAATTGTGACTTTTGAATACATTAATATCAACTGTCTCTGAATCCATTGGAAATAGGAGTGAAATTTTCATGTAATTATTTTGTGGACACGACTCGTGCCTTATGCGAGGTGGTAGAAAAGACCAGACATAATCCATTGTTGTTAAAAATATCCAGGACATCTCTGATGGTACCTGTTTTTATAATCAATAATACATTCAGTTAAATCATACAAAATTAAATTTGTTTCAGTCAAATTTAATTCAATTAAAATAATCTTGATACTGTCATATAAAAGACGAAGTTTTTCTAATAGGGTAGTTCTTAGTCACCCAAAAATCCTATTAAATTTATATTAATCATATATTTTTATATAATTATATAATTGTTAATAATTTATCACCTCTTGCCAGGTGGCTTCAACAGTGTATTTCCTCATTTCTGTAAACATCATAGCATCATGAATACAGTTCCAAGTTCTAGGTACAAGATTTCTTGGATTTGCAAAGAGAAGATTTTTTTCGTCTTGTACACAAGATCCCTGGTTCATATCCGTTAAATCAGACGAATTTCTCATTTGCCTGAATTTTTTCCTTTGTTCTTCGGAAT
Source organism: Euceroptres primus (assembly GCA_037177015.1). Classification (NCBI taxonomy): domain Eukaryota; kingdom Metazoa; phylum Arthropoda; class Insecta; order Hymenoptera; family Figitidae; genus Euceroptres; species Euceroptres primus. Next base: position 13,398 of record JBAGKK010297178.1, read on the forward strand.
TTTCACCCTTTATATTTACTGTTATCATTGTATCTACAAATGAGTCACGTTTCATATTGAAAGTGATTTTTGTATTTACTTCTTCGTGTCCCATTCTGATTTTCAATAAATCATCAGATACTTCTGGATAAATCTTCTCTATTTCCAATTGCATCTAAGAAAATTAAATACCACAAAATAATTTTTTAATTAGCAGAGAGATTTTTTATAAATGAGACTGCAATAGAAGAACAAAACACCTACTTTTAAGTCATTTTCTCCTGGGGCAGTTCTAGTCAGAAAATAAGATGCTTTATTTTTAACGTAATCATAGGTCAGATCGTGTTTCATAACCAGATTCCATGATCGCACTAAGTCATTTGGAGAGGAACCTTTAACATCAGCTTTTATATAAACTTCATTTTGCAATCCATTTATTAAATATGAAGGAACCCCTGGCAAATCATTCAGTACCCTCAAGTTCCAATTTAAATTCATTACGACCTGTGAATAGAAATTATATGAGATCACTTCACTCGCAACTCATCAGAAAAGAATTCTTGTCTTTTACGTTTAATTACTCGGGAAGGAAACGCGACTGTAACTTTTGTCAAAAAGAATTGAAACGATGAAGAAATTTCGCGTCAAAAGAGCTATTTGTGAACTTTGGAACATTTTTAGTCAAGATATAATTTAAGAAATCTAGAAGGAAATAATGTGTTAGGTGACAAATTTTCGACACTTTTTTCAGTTGTTGGAAAAATCTAGAAAAGATTTAGAAGAGTTTTGAAAAAATTCATGGCGGTACTTTAATGTATAAGCTTCAAAAGATTAAAATAAATTGTGCTTAAATTTTCTTTACGTAAATTTATTTAGTTTCTACTCCTGTTTTCAATTGTTCCATCTGTTTCAATTTGCTTTTAGCTATAGGGAATTTATTTCGTTTCTATTCCTGTTTTTAATTGTTCCATCTATTTCAATTTGCTTTTAGCTATAGGGAAACAATGATCTTTAGGGTTAAACGAAAATATTTTTGTTTCAAGTATTGACGTTACTGTCTCCAAGGATAAAAGCAAAAAGCACATAGAACAATTTAAAACATATTTTCCTAGGCATAACAACTATAAATAAATTTAACCGCACGTGATGTACATTTAACTTTGTGCACAATTTCTATATCTAGATCTCGAATGAAACCCTACATAATCAGGGCTTTACACAGAAAAAACTGAAATGTTAATTAGAACCGATTTTCGGGTTCCAATAGAGATGGAACAAAAAGAAACCCTCATAGATGGCGACATTTTCTACGTGATTTCCCTATGTTCCATTAGAACTGAAATAAAAACCTCCAATTTTTTCTGTGTATATAATTTGTTCATTTTTGCTGCAGATCATTTTGAACTGTTTTTGGTTGATCGTAAACTCATTTTTTTTTCTGCGCTCTATCATAAGATTCATATAATGCCCTTAAAGTTCAAAACGTATCTATATTCCTAAAAAGCGTATGGAAAAAAATGATAAATTATATAAAAATTGATTCTTTTTTGCAAGAATTTTCACGAAATGAAAATTATTCCCATTTTCGATTCGTAAAGCTTTCTGTAAAAGTTGAAAATTCCTGTACAGGAACCTTCATGGAAACCTTTACAGGTCCAACTTCTTCATATAAAAAGGCCGAATTCATTTCAAATCGGACAGGTTGTGCATTCTCAAGATACAGAATCATTTCCAGACGAAATATGTTGTTTTTTAAAGGATTTTAAACGACACGAATTTCATCGATATGACGAACAGATTTTTTTGACAAAGTTATGAGTATTTGACCTTTTAAAGTTGGGGACGCAGTTTATCAAAAATTTTTCGAAATTTTTTTTTAATGTTGTGGTTTCCAAAATAATATAGATATTTGACATTCTCTTTTTGATTCTGATAGATATTTTCGTACTCTTTCGAGATCCGACGAAAAATTAAAAAAATTGTCAAAATTGACAAAATGGCGGCGGTTTTTCTGAAAATTTTGAAACGCAATTGTCTCAAAAACCCCACTGTTTATATTTTTCTTAATTTTTTTCTAAGTTAGTACTAATATAGTGAGTATATCCTAAAAGAGTTTATCTTGTTCCCGCATCTTGGAAAGGAGAAAGAAAATGTTTTTTTCTGAAAAATGAAAATTCGCAGTTTTTGCAAAAACAAGACGAGATACAAAAAAAGTCAAAAATGGAAAGTTGCTCCTCTTAAAAAGTTCTTTAAAAAAGTTTTTTGATGCTTGGAAAGATTTTGGGAACAAGGGGCACCTTTTTTATTTCTCTGTATGACGTAAAAATCTTATAAAATTGCAATTAATTATTTATTATAATTAATTAGGGTAAGTGTCCCAATTACTGCGGGTGTACGTATTGCTGCAATTTATTTTCCTAATCAAAATAAACTAAGTAGGTACAACTTTGGCTACAGAGTCGAGTCAATTCTTATTTAATTGTACGAATTTTTTGGAACCAAAAAGCTTATTTATACTTAGTTTATTCTAATTAGGAAAAGAAATCGCAGCAATACGTACACTCGCAGTAATTGGGACACTTACCCTACTATATTTGATTTTATATCATGATGCAATGATTCCTTAATTCTTTTTTATTTGAGATAACTTTAATCCGATTCTTTATAAAACTTTTCTTTGATTAAGAATTTATACTTCTTAATGAACCATTTTATGCAAAAAACATAATTTTTTGCAGAAAAGGGCTGCAAATTACCTGAACAAATTACCAAATGAAATGAAAATTACCACTTTTCGGCTCTTTAAAGACAATAAAACTTTGAATTTCGGCAAAAATATATTTAAAATTTCGAAATTTTATCATCAAATATAATTTATTTTAAAAATGCACAGAGAAGTCAGAAAATTAGGCCGACCTAGATAATTTTGTCACCGATATTTAGTTTTGCCGGTTTAATATTTATTTCAAGCGTATTACACTATTTATGTTGCATTTAACGTTCCAGTAATTTAATTTATATCTTTTACTAACAATTATTACATAGATTAATCCATTCATTCGATTTTGTAATATATATGTAGGGTATAATGCAATTTAAAAACACATATTATTTGTTAATTTGAAATTTGATAATAAATAATATATTTGATATATGAATGAATATTTGGATAATGAAATATCGAAATTTTAAATAAATTTTTGCCGCGAATCAAAGTTTTATTGGAAACCAAATTAAATTTAACTCAAATGAAAAGAATTAACGAATCATTGTATAATGATGTAAAATAAAAATTATTAATTAATTTTAATAAATAATTAATTGCAATTCAATAAGATCTCTTTTCGAAGCTCATACTTTAATGGTATGTAATAATAATGACGTCACGAATTATCGACGGATTTTTTATTTACATTCAGCGGGTTTATTAAGAGAAAAATGCAAATATAATGCTGAAATTTGAGGAAATAATAAGGAATATAACAAGGAATTGATGTCTGGCGCGTTTCAGTGTTTATTTTCGAAAAAAAATTATTTTTGAAATTTTTTTTCAAAATAAAAACCGAAACGCACCAGAGATCGGTGCCTAAATATATTTTTTATTATTTCACAAAATTTCAGCCTTACATTTCTGTTATTATAAGCATTTACACTGCAGCATTTCTTTTTTAATAAACCCGCTGAATGTAAATAAAAAATCGGTCGGTAATTGTGTAACAAATACCCTTAAAGTATCGGTAATTATAATCAGTCGATGATTATGTATCAAATACCCTTAAATTATCGCCATGAATTTTTTCAAAATTCTCCTAAATCTTTCCTACATTTTTCTAAGAATTTAAAAAAGGGTCGAAAATTTTTCACCTAGCACATTATTTCCTCATAGTGTTTTTAAATTATATCTTGATTGAAAATGTTTCAAAGTTATTCATAAATGACTCTTTCGAAGCGTTTCTTAATCTTTTCAATGCTTTTTGACAAAAGTTACAGTTGCGTTTTCTTCCCGGGTAATTAAATGTAAAAAACAAGAATTCTTTTCCGATGAGATGCGAGTGAAGTGGTCTCATACTCGTGACTGGTACTGTAGTAAAGAAATTATTCCGCATGCCCAAGTTCGAAAAATTGTTACAATTTAAATGATTATGAAAAATTGATTTTAGTACCTCAGAACTGGGGTAGATTACACTTGGCTCTATTTTCAGTAATTTTCCACAAGAACCAACCTCTGGTGAATTAATATCATTCGAAATCTGCTGGGTAAGAGCCAGAAAAACATGAGCAAGCCAGTCTCCCCTGCTAGAGAAATATAGAAAATAAAGTTAAAACAAATAAAATAAAAATAAATAAAATAAAAATAAATTATATAAAAATAAATTAAACATATGAATCCAAATCTTAAGACTTTTTATGATAATTACCCATAACTTTTATTTTCTTTTGACAGAGACCTATAAATCTCCTTCATGTAGCCCATTGGTGTCAACCCATTCTCACAATCAAAAATCGAAGTGGTGAATCGAAGACCAGTATCTTTATTGTCCAGTATCTTCTTATAATACTTCCTATATTCTATTCCTTTCGTAACAACTTGGTAATGTTTGCAAAAACTACAATGTTTCTCCAATATATCATTTTCATCTCCTAACACGGATACATGATTGCTGGCATACATTCGTACCCCAGAAACAGATAATTTTGGATCAGGAAGTCTTGATACAGTCAGAATTGTATTCAAATCTACTCCTCTTGAAGCATCTATTTGAGTTTTGATAATAAAACCTAAAGGAAAAGCAACATCAGTGGTTGTAACCCTGTGAACAGAATGCCACACATCAGCAATGGGATTATAAACTGACATTTTATATTCTCCATGTCTCCAGATTCTTGGGTCAATTTCCAGTTTTGTGTACTCAGTTAGACCTTCTTTTTTATTAAATCGAAGAGAGACCAAGTACGGAATATAAGTTCCCATTATGGCTGGCATTCCCAGGTCTGTGGGTACATGTATTTGATAGAGATTTTGATACATCACTCGTTGCCAGTTGATTGGCATTTCTTCTGTCATTGATGTCATTTCTTCCAAGTCCTTCATAAAAATCTTCTCATTGTTACGATCATAATGGTTTGCCATGATAACTCGACCATGCATGAAGAGGAAAATATCAGCAAAAACTTCCTGATCCTCTGAGTGTATATTCTTAGCTCCTTCAAGAAGCAGGTTTTTCACCTTTTCATCTGCCACAGGTAGATTGAGTGCTTTTCCAAATGTTGGAGTCTTTTTAGTCGTTTTGACAAGTCCAAATAAGTTTGTGTTCCAATGAATCTACAAGGAAAGGATTAATATTATAAATATAAATATTATAAATATAAATATAAACATTATTATTATTATAAACATAAGATTAATTTTCATAATGATCACAATCTCCGTAATAATCCCTATTCCTGATTTCATCCTTAATTTTATCATCTTTAAGTATCACTTACTCCGTGTTGATAAAACATTTTCCTTCCAATAGAACTGATATGCATAACATTTCCCATATTCGGAAGCCCGATTCGTTCAGTCATGAAAAGATTAGTAACTACAGCCTCCCCATGACCGTATTTTGGATCATTATACTCCATACTGTAAAAAGCAGACAAAGAGCCTTTTTGATTCCTAGGTCTGGTAAAACGCAGTATCTTCCTTGCCATCTCACTCACTCCTTTTTTGCAAGGACTAACAGAGCTAGCCAAACTCTTCAATGAAGTGTGATAGTAATTATGAAGATGTGGATTTGTTTCATAGACCATGTACCAATAGATGTTCATCATTTGATTCATGTTTTGCACGTTAGTCATCAGAACAAGAGTGGCGGTCAATCTGAGTTTCAGAGGTTCTTTAAAATTCGCAAGAATAGGCCAAATTTGTCCCTGTATATATTGACTGTCACTTGGAACAACATTGAGAATTGACCACAAGGCTGTTAACCGCAATTCATCTGGTCTTTCTGAGAATGAAACTTCTTTCTTTATGATAGGCATCAAGAGTCGTTGGACATGACCTACTCTGATGTTCCTGAGTGCCATCAGATAGACTATCTTCATTTCGTATAGTGGTTCATCTGATTTAAAATACAGACGAGGATGTAAAACAATTTATTTTAAAAATCTGACTTTTAAATATTATAATGATGGAGTTAAAGAATATCAAGTAATAGATTTTTGCGTGGGTTGAAAGAACTTACTTTTGACTTTATCCAAGAAGTCATGCAAGTACCTGTCCAGCATTAATGGATTTTTTTCAAACTTAGCCCCCATCTTCGTAAACATAGGCTTGTAGGTTTTGTATATCAAAGAAGAGAAACATAGAATGCCAGCCTTTCTAACATCCAAATGAACATGATCATCAAGATTGATGAAATCTTCCATTTCCAAAAGCAGTTTTTCCGATGGTGTTCGAACAAAAGAAGGAAGCTTGCTCAACAATTGGATTGTTGCTGACTTTGATAGAATATCTTTCCGAATGAGATTTCTAATAAAGAGGCTGGATGCTGTGGTACCAACGTGAGGCAGCATTTCGAGGAATACATTTCTGAAATTATTATTTATGAATATTAATCATAATATATTATTTACTAGCAATTTTATACGCGCGCTGAAGCGCGCGTGAAACATTACATTGGCAACTATTAAAAGATAGTGAAAGAAAATACTAAAATATATTTTATACCACTCTAACCTCAAAATCTCAACTTTGACATGATTTTTCGGCTCTCGTGGTATAAAATACT
>JBAGKK010297285.1:0-20151 GCA_037177015.1 Euceroptres primus
ATTATTGAAATAAACGTTGATGTTAAATTTATTCAAAGAACGTCTTAGTCTTTCAGAAAGACCTTGAACATAAGGTATTGGACATATATTGGACATATACATATATTGGACCGTAAGACCGAAATAATTGCTTTAAGGAAAGTTCTTTAAGATTGTTTGAGAAGATATAACAGATTAGTTTGTTGTTCTGGTAGTCGAGGAATGCTTGTTCGGAGTACCACTTAAACAATATAAATCATTCGTGACAGTATTCAAATTGTCAAAGCTAGAATGCTCACTGGAATTATAGAGAACAGTGCCCATTTTCCCTCTAATGTGAAGTCTTTTACCTTCATGATAGGAAATACTGCATATACAACCATGTGTCCCAGTGCGACATAATTTTCTTCGCATCCTTGAATCAGAGTTGCACTGACAGATATGAATTGAATCTCTTTTGTCATAAGCAGGTACATGAGTTAATCGTTGATATTGTTGTTTGTGCAATGATACTTTCCAAAGTTATCCATCGACGTTGGAGGATTTATCATCTTGAAGTTCATCATCGTCTATAGGGTGTCAGCAAATGATACATTCAGTCCAGAAGATTTAACAAGATGACCAGTGGAATTGCGACTGACAAAAGCAATTGGTGGATGATTGAATAAACCGACCTTCATATTGTTACCGTATAGATTTTGCAACTTGTCTGGAAACCATTACACCTTTTGAGAATGAAGCTGCTTAATGTACTTATTCGTGAACGGGTGATGTACCATTCGTGATGTACTATTACCGAGTGTTGATTGTTCCTTATAAACACACTTTTCCTGTCAGTTTTCTTTTCAACGATCTCCAGAATAGCAACGTCCAGAAATTTCTTGCTCCATATGTGGAGTAGTTTCTGAAAGTTGGAGTTGTTGTAATTTGTTGAGAGCACGAACAAGCACTTTGGTCAGCCTTCGGTCGTTTGCTTGTTGAAAGCTAATGTCGAATGTCGGTATTCTTCTCTTAATAGTGCGAATATGACTGCTAGAAATCTGCGACAGATTATTATCCGCATTCACCGCATTGACATCAGTTGTAAAGAGCATTTGATGTGTATTAATAATAATAATAATAATTTATTCAGCATTTTACGAATTATACATATAAAAAAGAAGATATATACAACCTGTAACCTCCAGAGCCAAACATATACAAAAGAAAATATATACAACCTGTAACCTCTAGAGGCAAACGAAGTTGCCTGTGCGGGGGTACTGATTAAAATTAACTCACAAAATAACTCAGGAATAAAACATATTTCTAATTTCTAATAACTTCTAATCTAATAATTTCTAATTGTTTCTAATAACAATAGGAGCTTGCTGTACTATTTTACAGATTTAAGCAAAAATATTGGATTTTATCCATTCTTTCAACTTAGATATGTCCGAACTTTTATAATTATATATTTAGTAATTTATATTCATTGGGTAGACTATTGAACAATTTTATAGCTTTGATATAGTTGTTTTTATCATTTACAGTTTTGTAAATTTTCGGTATTTGTATATTTTTATTTCTAGTTATACTATTTGACTTAGAAAATTTATCACTGTTAACATTATAGTAGTAGTGGAGTGATTCATATGCAAATAATTGCCTAAGGTTCATTGGGTTTTCACTTGCAAAAGTATTTTTATTTACAATTTTTAATATTCTTTTTTATACATTTTGCAATAAGTTCAGATGATTCATGTAGGCTCCACCTGAAGCAATTATTCCATAATTTATAATACTGTGAAAAAAGCATAATAGATCATTCTTAAAAGATCAGTTTGCATAAATTTAGAAATTTTGTAAAAAATATAAATTAAGTATTTGGTCTTATTGATTATATATTTAATATGTTTATTCCATTTTAAATTATAATCAATAATCAATCCTAGATATTTACAGTATTCTACTTTCTTTATATATTTATGTTCTATTTTTATCTCTAAGTTTACAGGAACGCTAACACAATAATGATCAAAAGTAAGAAATACAGTTTTTTCTAAATTCAAACAATTTATTCAGTGCTAGCCACTCTTCTACAATTATAAGTAGATTGTTCATTTTTCGAAAATGAAAATTTTTTGAAAATTTGTTTGTTTCTATTTCTTTTCAAGTTTTATCAATAGAAAAAATTGCTGCTTCATCAGCAAAAGAGATAATATCTGGCATTATTAATAAATATAATAAATAATAAATAATTATAATTAATAATTATTTAATAAATAAAAAAGAAATAATAAACATATATTATATAGAGAAGTGGCCCAAGAATTGTTCCTTGGGGTACGCCAGTGCTTATTATGTCAAAAGCACTTACATTATCTCCTATTCTGACTTTTTGTAGCCTATTCGATAGATTAATTTTCATTAAATCGTACGCTTTTCCTCTGACACCATAATTATATAATTTATCTAGCAAAATATTGTTATTGAAACAGTCGAAAGCTTTAGTTAAGTCTAGAAAGGTAATTGCAATAGGCTTACTCTTATCTAGATTATCATAAATAGTTTTAGTAAAAAGAGCTAATGCGTTTTTCGTTCCTTTATTTTTGATAAAACCAAATTGATTTTCTGATAATATTTTGCTTTTCGATATAAAATTGTATAGTATTATATATAATTGTTATGTATAATTGTTATGCATAAATTGTTATGTATTATTTTTTATAGAATTTTGGCAATATTTGATATCAAAGATATCGGTCTATAATTACAAGCTTCATATTTGTGTCCAGGTTTATAAATTGGTACTATTTCAGCAACTTTTAGCGAAACTGGACAAACTGATTTCTCTATGCATGGATTGAAAATGTGTGCCAAGACATCAGAAATCTACCGAGATACATTTTTTAGAGTTAGTGTGTTAATTTGATCTATTCGACTATTTTTATTTTTCATTTCATTAATTATTCTCTGTATTTCAAGGTAGTTAGTTGGTATTATAAAGAAATTATTGATGTTAAATGGTGGTAATTTTAGATTTTTACTATCAAGTTTCTTTTTGACATTCTTGCTTAGATTTTCACCTACTTTACAATGATAGGAGTTGAGTAGCTATTTCTTTTTGATCCAGTATTTTATTGTTTTCTTTATCTAAACTGTAGTTTAGGTTATTATTAGTTTTTCTCTTTTTTCCTTATTTTGTGTTTATTATTTTCCATAGTTGTTTAGCATTGTTGCAATTCCTATGTACACTTAGAAACAAAATTTTGTTGGTTGAACCAAATTGATTTTCTGATAATATTTTGCTTTTCGATATAAAATTGTATAGTATTATATATAATTGTTATGTATAATTGTTATGCATAAATTGTTATGTATTATTTTTTATAGAATTTTGGCAATATTTGATATCAAAGATATCGGTCTATAATTACAAGCTTCATATTTGTGTCCAGGTTTATAAATTGGTACTATTTCAGCAACTTTTAGCGAAACTGGACAAACTGATTTCTCTATGCATGGATTGAAAATGTGTGCCAAGACATCAGAAATCTACCGAGATACATTTTTTAGAGTTAGTGTGTTAATTTGATCTATTCGACTATTTTTATTTTTCATTTCATTAATTATTCTCTGTATTTCAAGGTAGTTAGTTGGTATTATAAAGAAATTATTGATGTTAAATGGTGGTAATTTTAGATTTTTACTATCAAGTTTCTTTTTGACATTCTTGCTTAGATTTTCACCTACTTTACAATGATAGGAGTTGAGTAGCTATTTCTTTTTGATCCAGTATTTTATTGTTTTCTTTATCTAAACTGTAGTTTAGGTTATTATTAGTTTTTCTCTTTTTTCCTTATTTTGTGTTTATTATTTTCCATAGTTGTTTAGCATTGTTGCAATTCCTATGTACACTTAGTAACAAAATTTTGTTGGTTGAACCAAATCGTTTAGTTGATTTAAACAAAAATATTTGTTAAAGGAATCAAATTTTCGTTGAATCAACCAAATGTTTTGTTGATTGGACCAAATATTTAGTTGAATATACCAAATTATTTATTTTTTGGTAAATCAACTAAAACTTTTGGTTGACTCAACCAAAGATTTGGTTGTCTGCGTAATAAATAAATTCTATAGTTGAACCAACCAAAATTTGATTGATTCAACCAAATATTTTTCTCCGTGTATCAGATTCCTATCATATTTTATTTTTGCATCTTTTGTTACTTTGTCTAGAATTTTCATATAGCTTTTATATTGCTTTTTGAGATACACATTTGTTGGGTCATTCTTAAGCTTATTATATAGTATTTCTTTTTTTCACAAGACATCATTATGGCTTTGGTAATTCAACTATTTCTTGGTTTATTTTTATTGTTACGATAATTATTTTTGTTTTGTTTTTTCTATAAAATCTTGTATATCTTTGATTAGCCCATTCATGGCTTCATTCGGATCATGCATTGATTTATATTTTCCCCAGTCTATTAATGCTCAATAATGCTCAGTTTTTTATAATTGAAGAAGTATTTATTTTCAGTGTTTTCTGGTGTAGGTGATTTATGTCAATGAAAAGTGGATAATGATCAGTAAAAGAAGTCGATATTTTGAAAGTTTTTGTGTGTATAGTTTAATTTTTTATAAATATGTTATCAATGCATGGCCCGGTTTCACTTTCATTCAATGGTCTACCAATGAAACCAGGATAAAAACCTTTTTCTAGTAAATTGTTTAAGAAATCCTCACTAATATTATTTTGTTTTAAAATACTAATGTTAAAGTCACCAATAATCAGATGGTTTTTATAGTTTTTAGTGTTATTTAAAAAATTGTTTAGGTTCATATTAAATTCTAGACAAGACATATCATGTGATCTGTATAAAGCAGTTATCAGATTACTTTTCCTGTTTAAAATAATTATAGTATTTAATAGTTTTAAATTACCTACTTGAATTATCTCCGTAGTCTCTTTGACGTAATCATTTATCTAAATAATTACTCCATCAGATTTGTTCAGCTTACTTTCATTATAGTAAGTTTTATAGCCTTGTAGTTTACATAAGTTTATATTATCAATATTAGATTTTCTCTTTAAGTATTGGTTTAAGTGTTACCACCATTGCAAACAGTTTTTTGCAAAAATTGGACAATAATTATAATTAGGAGCAAGTGTAAATAAAGTCTGACATTTGTAAACATTTTAAAAAAGAACAAAAAGAAATACTTTAGAAGAACTAGAATAAATCAATGATTCATCTATTTAACACAAAATACATTATTCACTGTTCAATGTTCTTATAATTTTTTCTTATTTTTCATCAACTAAAACTAAAGATAACAGTTCAATTATAATGTGAGAAATTAATGTTAGAATTAGAGATATTTCTCCGTATTTTTACGCGAATGAATCAAATGTTTTTAAAATGTTTTAAAATCTTTTTAAAACCTGATAGCTTGCGAGTAGGTGTACTAAGGTTTGTGTCGAGGTTTCTGTGTCGTGTTATCTATTTTTTTTCAAAATGTGGTAGCTGCTCATTGGCGAATATAAATGTGTAAATTACCATGACATTTTTCAATTTACGTTATTTTAAAGAAGTGCTTTCCTTTCATAAATTTTATTTCAATATGCACAGTTCATATATTAAATAGCTTGTTACTATATGTCGGGGAAAAACTTTTTGTTCTTTAAATTGCACAAATTAAGTTTACAGTCTGTTCCACAAGAGTATGCGTCATAAAAATCGATCAAAACTGTTTACTATGAATAAATCATGATTAAGATTTGAAACAGGACAATTCACTCTAACATGAAATATTATAAAGATGCCACGATTCCTGTAAGTAATTTGCAAGCACTCGTTTTTTATGAAAAAGTTTTATTTACTGGCTATATGAAAAGTAAAAAAAGTATATTTAAGGGACTTCATGGCTTGGAAACAGTCTCCGAAGAATTTGAAACATTTTTAACTGAAGTGCTAAAGATAAGCTTTAAAATCATCGCCAAACTTAAACTATAAACTTCTAAAATCTTCAGTGGTTGCGAAGTTATTCCGTGTAAAAGAGGATGTAATGAAATTTTCATACCTTGCCCTTTAAATTCGATATCTGGATGAAAAATAGTCCAAATGGCCTTTAAAAATGGTTCACTTCAAACAAAATTTTCCAGAAAAAGTAATTATTATGATGATAAATAATTATAATGACGAAGAAAGTAATTATTTAACAATTTGTCTTCAACAATTGAAGAGAAGAATTAAAAGTGGAAATCGAAATTTTTACTATTTTCTAGTTTAGTCAATATTTTCAAAAGTAGTGGTCCTTTTTCAGATTTCAAATGATCATTCTAGAGCCTGTTTTATTGAGATTAAGTTCACAAAATTTAAGCAGCTTTCGATCATTTTGCTTTAAATGACAACAAATTGAAAATAATTCGTCTCATTTTATGACTAAAAATGGTTAAAAAATATCGATAGTTATAAAACACGGAAAATAAAAAATCGACAATGCGATGTCGTCCATATTGCGTGTTAGAGTAAATTCTCCTCTTTCAAATCATAACCATTATTTGTTCCTAGTGAACAGTTTTCATCAACTTTTACGGCCTACGCTCTTGTGGAACAGACTGTACTCTCTAAATCTGAATTAATCATTTTCTACTAATAAAATAGTGCCAAATCGTTTACCAATTACATTATCAATTTCTTCTAATTTTTAATAGAAAACTATTAATTCACTAAGTAAGGCTTATTAAATGAATTAGTAGCCTTACTAACTGAATTAGTAGTTTCCTACTGTGAATTATTATTTTTCTACTAAAAATGAGTAAAAATGCTAACTAAAGCAATTGGTAAACGATTCCGCATTTTTTCATTAATAGAAAACTACTAATTCAGATTTGGAGAGTGGATTCGACCAAACAGAAAAAAAAGAAAGGTCATTTTTGTTGCAGAGCATTTTGATGCGGATTTCCGGATCATAATGAATTTTTGCGTATCAAAATGAACTTTCTTTCTTTCTGTGTATAATGGAATAAATTTTATTTGTATAATATTATTTTTTTATTATATATTATATATTATTATTATATATTATTGAAAGCAATAGCAAGAATATACTTTTGATTACAGACAAAACTGTCAGGTATCAATTTGTTGTATGATAAATGGATTAAAACGTTACAACGTTTTGATACCTCTCTGAATCATCAACTTGATCCATATTTCGCGATCAATTATCTGTCATTTATTTAGTCCCGTCAGCATTTTTAATACAAACAAAAAAAGCATAACTTTCAGTTCATATAAGAGTGAGGTTAAGAGTATGCCATTGAACATTTTTTTTAACCTCTTAAATGAATCAAAAGTTAATTCGAAATTCTAGCTCAACATAGTTGCAACAATTTGATACCCCAGGCCCTCAGGGTTTAGTGTGTGTTAAAATAACATACAATTCATGTTCTCTGAATCCTGTTTGTTGTCAACAAAGAGGTAAACAGATTAAATTTTCCCCCCGGCTGGGTTCAATTTACACGATTTTCTGTATCACACGACCTCAAATCGCGGATCTTCTCGTCAGAGTCGGCCTTGACTCGCAAGCCTCCTGGCTTAAAAAACCATTCTTTTTGAGGCGAATACATCCAATTGCAAGGTAGTTCGATCAGTCACGTGCACAAAACTGTAGGTTCACACGTGCGTGACCACCCTTCATGGTTGTGAAGAACATTTATGCGCGCTGTTGCACGCACATTATGTACTTATGACCCAGCACTTACTGACTGGAAACGGCACGACATGACAAACCAACCGCGGGCTACTCGCGGTTTCCTTTTTCTCCCGACTATGATTCTGAATAATGCATAAACCACAGCCTGCACACGGGTATATTTGTAATCCGCAATATTCTTGCACCATCGCTTTCGAATTTCTGCGATTCACGAATGTCATATCAAAGCGTATCATCTTGAACGCGAAGCGACAGTCAATGATATTCTTTAACCAAAACGAGTTAAAAGAACGATTCAGTTCTGCCGGAAGCTGGGTGTATTTCTTCCTCTTGGTTTGAAAAAGCGTTCACTCAGAAAAGTATAATTCGATGCACGACTTCAAAGACCGTAAATAAGGATTACTGTGGCTTTTGTCTTGATTTAAACGGGTTTTCTTTCGTAATTGAGGAAACGTATTCGTATTCTGGAAAACTGATTTTCTTTTTTCCTATAGAAATTCTTTATCGTCTCATTTTTGTTTATTTCTTTGACTAGGAATTTCATTTCTCAGAGAGTCATCCTAAATTTCTTTTATTGCTTTAAACCAGGGTACAGTGGAAAAAAATCATTTTTTTGGTTCAAAATAACGTACAGCCTACAAATATTGACCGATTTGGACGTAAAACATTTGAAAAAAAGCTGATAAAATTTTCCAGAGAGTTGTCGAACCTGATTTTTGATTTAGTTTTTCAATTTTTTTTATAAATAAAGAAATATGACGGAAAACATTTTTCTATTTGACGTTCCCGGCGCTCGTCACTAATGGGAAAATTGTTGCAATCGCCTATGTTTCATAGAGTAACATTAGTTAAAGATGTTCCATCATGATATAATGAACAAAAAATTTTTTATAAACAAATTATTTGTTGAAAGTGTGTTTCCTATAATTTTCAATAATTTTACGTTTTTTAAATTTAAATTACAAAAAAAATTTTGATGAAACAAGATTATAATGGAGAAAATTAATCTTTAGATTATTCTTGTTAATTTTATAAACAAATTAATTAAACAAATGCATTATCCAGGCATTTGTTGTCAGAAAAATTCGTTTTTGTCGATGTCAGTCCTTTTAATTGTGAACTTAATGATAATTTCTGCAATATTCATAATTAGTTGATAAATTTCATGTTTTTTAAACAAATTAAATAAACAAATACATTATTGTGGCATCTATCGACGGAAAACTTCGCTTTTTTCGATGTCAGTCCTTTTAATTGGGAACTTAATAAAAATTTCAGCAATATTCATAATTAATTGATAAATTTTATGTTTTTTAAACAAATTTAATAAACAAATACATTATTCGGGCATCTGTCGACGCAAAAATTCGCTTTTTTCGATGTCAGTCCTTTCAATTGGGAACTTCATGATAATTTCAGCGACATTCATAATTAGTTGATAAATTTTATGATTTTTTAAAACAAGTTTAATAAAAAAATGCATTATTTTAGCATTTGTCAACGGGAAAACTCGTTTTTCTAAATGTCAGTCCATTTAATTAGGATCTTTACGATAATTTCAGCGACATTAATAATTAATTAATTAATTAATTTTATATTTCGTTTTTTTTCATGTCAGTCCTTTTAATTGGGAAGTCCATGTTATTTTCAGCAACATTCATACTTAGTTGATAAATTGTATGATTTAAAAAAAAAATAATAAACAAATAATCATGAATGTTGCTGAAACCATCATGGAGTTCCGAATTGAAAGGACTGACATTAAAAAACAAATTTTTTGTCAACAAATGTCCAAATAATGAATTTTTTTCTTTTTGTTTTAAAAAATCATACAATTTATCAATTAAGTGTAAGTGTTGATGAAATTACCATGGAATTCCCAATTAAGAGGATCGCAATTGAAAAAAACGAATTTTTCCGTCGACAAAAGCCCAAATAATGCACTTTTTAAATTAAATTTCTTTTAAGAAAACAAAATCAATCAATTAATTATGAATGTTGTTGAAATTATCATGAAGTTCCCAATTAAAAGGACTGACATAGAAGAAAACGAATTTTTCCGTCGACAGATGCTTGAATAATGCATTTTTTTATTAAATTTGTTTAAAAAAAACATAACATTTATCAACTAATTATGAATGTTGCTGAAATTATTATGAAGTTCTCAATTAAAAGGACTGACATCGAAAAAAACGAATTTTGCCTCGATAAATGCCCGAATAATACACTTTTTTATTAAATTTGTTTTAAAAATCATAAAATTTATCGACAAATTATGAATTTTGTTGAAATTATATAAAGTCCCTAAATAAAAGAACTGACATAAAATAAAACGAATTTTTCTGTCGACAAATGCCTGGATGGTGCATTTGTTTATTAAATTTGTTTATAATATTAACAAGAATAATCTTAAGAGAAATTTTCTCCATTATAATATTATTTCCATCTAAACTTTTTGCAATATAACTTAAAAAACGTAAAATTATTGAAAATTATAGAAAACACACTTTCAACGAATAATTTGTTTCTAAAACTTGTTTTTGTTTATTATATCATGATCTTTGACTAATATTACTCTATGAAAAGTAGGTGATTGCAACAATTTTCCTATTATTGACGAGCACCGCGAACGTCAAATAGAAAAGATGGCTATTTTTTCGTCATATTTGTTTATTTATAAAAAAATTGAAAAACTAAATAAAAAAGCAGGCTCCACAACTCTCTGGAAAATTTTTTCAGCTTTTTTTAAAAATTTTTTACGTCAAAATCGTTCAATATTTGTGGACTTTACGTTATTTTGAACCAAAAAAATAATTTTTTTCCCACTGTGTTAAACGAATTGCTCTTACTAAGATCTTTTATTAAAACTTTTTAATTTTATTCCTCTTTTTGGAATAACGTACTTTGGATATGTTATCGAATGACGAATGTTTTTTGTTTTAACTTGTAAATTATAATCAAGAGAATTATAATTACTGTTTCATACTTACTGGTAGTTTTACGTTATTTTTCTTACTTGTCTCATTCAAACTTAAACTTTGTCTTCCTCCATCAAATAATTCAATTTTTTAGAAGTAATATAGAGAAGTCAAATCAATATCAATATTATTCTCAAAAGTGGGATGTTTACAATAATTCTGCATCTTATCAGCGTCTTGAAATCAATTTCCAAATTACTATTCTTTTCGCTTAAAAGAAGAAAAATCTTTGCCAGCATCTCCCAATTTTTTTTCAGCCTTCTTGCCCATCAAAGAATCGCAGTGAAAGACCCGGGCTCATCTTGGTACTTTGAGTAAATGATACTTTTGAAATTCGAGTATACACCGCGAACAATGAGCTTCAGTGCTACTGCTATGAAGTCTGGAGAACGTGCACCACGCCATAAATAAATCCGGCTGGGCTGCTGGCCGTGGTGAATAAGGAGGGTTATAAGCGCAAAAGGCGCCATGGAGACGTTGACTCTGGTCTCTCTGGACTGCAAAACCGGTCTAGGTAATTCTGCCTAGGTGTATGGCCAGCTACGAGCTGTGGCCTTTGATCACAAAGTCAACACCAGGGTCGCAAAGTCACGCTACTTTCCAATCTGCGAACAACTTTATTTTTTTACCTTGATAAAACGTCTCGACTCGTATTATATATTCTCAAAAATATTTATCTCGATTTTATCTTTATGAGTATTTATGGTACAAAGCACGCGCAAGTTTTCTTTTTAAGACCTAACAATATTAAAAAGGCTGTGAATGGATTAAAAATGCAATTGAAAGGATTATTCCACCAAAGGAACATCAAAGAAAGGACCTTTATTGAAATTCGAACATTGTTTATGAAATTCTTTCTAAATTGAATTTACTTTGGAATTTAAATTAAAAATCTAATATTCATATAAAATAATCTCATTGCTCTTTCACTAAAGGTTCAGAATTGTAAAATTTGTATTGAAGAAGACTTTAGGAAGCAAACGAAAGTATTGTTCTGTGCTGAATTACGAATAGTTTTGAATGGTCCCTTCAGATTTCAATAGAGATGATGATTCAACATAAACGTTACGACTGCATTCTCACATTTAACCTCTGATGTGAGCATTCATCAAGAATTGATTTTCAATGCACGTTCCTACAAATACGATCGGAATGTATGACCTTCATCGAGCACTCGGGAAATTGTATAATCACATTATCAAGACTGAGGAAATCGCTAGGAGGAATAGGAATTCAAGATTCCATAATACTCTCGGGTCCTAAGCGAAATCGAGAGAGTGAAATATTACATGAAACTAACAGATACTGGTTTATTGAATTGTTAATTTTCAACCAACCTATTTAATTTAGACAATGTTGAAATAATTTTTACTCAACAGAACAAGATTTAAATACGATAATTTATTTCCTAAACATTTAGGAGTCGACTTTATCAAGTAAAAAATGGTTCGCTAAAAAATTATTTGATACGCCAATTAAAAAGTCCTTATTTTGAAAATCACAGCTTAATAAAATTGCAATGTGATATATCAATGAATTGTTTCATTACAGTCTTCGTGAAGTGTGGAGTTCATTAAGGCCTAATTTCAATAAGTTATTCGAGCTTCCTTGAAGTCTGGGCTGCCTGGCCGTACGTTAAAGTGACTTTGATGTGTTCGTTGTACAACGTCTTGACTTACTTAAGGGTGACCTGTCTCGGAAGGAAGTGCTGGTCGCATTCACAGAGACTGCAGAACTACACGCCGACCGAATAACATGCAAATTGAATACACCCACGGCGTAGCTGCCTCAAAGCCACAAAGACACGAAGTCTACGATAGACGCAACTATTCCAGAGAAAAGAGAATGGTTAAAGCCTTGAAAATTTCTTACCAATAACTAACCATCACTCCAAAGAGTCCAAACAGAAAAAATCTGCTGTCCCTATTTCAACAGATGAACTCTGTTAATCTTACAGATTCTTTTTTCTCCGTGAAGAGGTCACTTTTAGTCACTTTTTTTTAATTTAGTCATTTTTTCCAATTTTTTCAATTTTTAGAAAATTTTAGTCACTTTTTTTGTTGAAAATAAAAACAATTTTTTTTAACTTCGTTCTCTGATGAAACTTATTGCCATGCTAAAATGTGTCATTGTTTTTCACATTCTAAAAGTTTATAATTCGAATAGGAATACTTAATTTTAGAGATCACAGTCCCTATTCCCCTTTTTACCTATTTTCTCCCTATTATTCTCAAAATCCCCTTTATTTGAGAATTTTATTCCTTTTTCCCCATTTTTATTCACAGTTCCAATTAATTTTCCAGGAATTAAGAGAAATGTAAACTTATGATGTTCAAAGACAAATTCTTTTAATGTTTTCTGAAATTTTTCTTAATTTCCAAATTTTCAAATCTGCTAAGTTCTTCCATAAGCGACTAAAATTTTTTATTTTTTTTCAAAATCATTTAGAACCTTCCAAAACCTAGAAAAAGCTCCCATAATCTTGAAGAATTCTTCTAAACTGTTTGCCGAATCTTTCTAAAAATCTATAGACTCTAAAAATTCTCGATATCTCTGTAAGAATTCAAAAGATCTTGAAAGATTTTAGAAATTCCTAAAAAATGCTTAAGGATTTTAGAAGACTGGAAGAATTAGAAAGACTCTGGAAGATTTTGAAAAAAGAAAAACCTAGAAGATTCTAAAAGATCGTGAGGGATTTTAGAAGATTTAACGAATCCAAAAGTATTTGGAAAATTTAAGATAGGTATTCTAAACGATTCTAAAAAGTTTTCGAAAGTTATAGATTTCATGAAGGATTTTATCCTTCCTAGAGAGTTCCTATTCCTAGAGAGTTCCAAAGATTTTGGAATCCTAGAAAGTGGAGTAATTTTTAGATTCTAGACAGGAATCTAAGATATTTAAGGATTTTTTTAAGATTCTAGAGAATTTTAGCAGACTTATTTCAGAAATTGGATTTGTTGTAAATTTAAAAAATCGTCAATTTTATAAGTGATAATTCAGAAATCTAAATTCTTGTCCTCAGTTTTAGCAGACGAAAATTTGCATATTTATATAACTTTTATATTTATATATTTATATAATTTTTACCTCCTTCTTGTTAAGCCACAATGAAGTTTAAAATCTAAAGATAGGATTTGTTAATCAAATTAGAGTTTTCTTATAAAAATGTTGCATTTATTAACATTTACTTGCTTTTCTGGTATTTTCAAAAGCAAAACATTTTTCTCCTTTTCAAAAAAAAATACCCTATTTCTCTTAAAATTGAACTACCTACTAAACCGCTGTAATCTCTGACATAAAATAAAATGCCTAAATTATTTTTGATCACTTCTTAAACTTATTTTTAGTGTTACTGATTGATGAAAGTGCATACTCTCTGAATTTGAATCAATCAAAATTTTCACTGATTTCATTCAATGATCCATTTCTAGCTAATTCATGAGTGAATTTTGACTGATTTTCAGTGACTGAAATTTTCAGTGACTGAAATTCAGTCAAAATTCACTGATGAATTAGCTAGAAATGGGTTACTGAATGAAATCAGTGAAAATTTTGACTGATCCAGATTTAGAGAGATTATTTGATTTGTCTTAAGAAAAAATAACTATAACCGAAAATTTTTTGGTCACTTTTTGGTCCCTTTTTCTACTTTTTTAAATCTAGAATGTCGCTGGAAGGCCTGAAATGAGCAAAAACTAAATCTTCATATTCATCGATGGCAAATTAGATCATCTACTCTCTAAATCTGAATCAGTAAAAATTTTCACTGATTTCATTCAGTAACTCATTCCTAGCTAATTCATCAGTGTCATTCCTAGCTAATTCATCAGTGAATTTTGACTGTATTTCTGTGAAATTGACTGAAATTTTCTCTGATTTAATTCAGTGGCCTATTTCTAGCTAATTCATCAGTGAATTTCGACTTAATTTCAGTGAAATGGACTGAAATTCAGTCAAAATTCACTGATGAATAAGCTAGAAATGGGTCACTGAATGAAATCAGTGAAAATTTTGACTGATTCAGATTTAGAAAGTACTAAACCTTTTACCATCAGAGATTATTTTTAAATTACATGGAATCAAAGTTTTCTGAAGCTTCACAATATGCAATATTTATAACCTTAAAACTCCAAATTGAATTCGTTTCAACTGAACATAATGGAGATTGTTTCTACCTTTAAAAAACTTGATTTGAAAGCTGTAAAAAAACCTAAACGTAAACACATGTGTATCAGGATTTTATGGAACAGGGATAACAATTCACATCGAACGACGAAATAAAGTGCACGTCTGTACCCAATTTCATGCGATTCGTACGAAACCCCCGTTGTATAACGAATGTGCTCGGTTTATGAGAGCGAGATGTGACCGTCGTTACGTTTATTAATGGGGGCCGACGACGCCATCGCCGCAGTTTCCGCTCTCTTCGCAAACGGCGACGCCATAAGGCGGTGACGAATGTTCGCATAGGCAAAGAGCTTTCGGAGGGAGGCAAGAAGAAAAGGCCGCAGAATTTAATGAAATTATCCGACGAGTTTAATGCAGAGTCGATCTCGCCCGTCGGAATTAACCGAATTGAGATTTATCGAAGGCGATTATTACAACGATATGACGAAAATTCGAACCTCGCTCTGATAGAGGGATGAAAGCCGAAGATTTACTTTGTCGGAATGAAATTATCCCTTATATTGGATATGAAAGAAGCGCGGATAATTTGATAATTTTTTGGAGAATTTCTCTTGATTGCGAGTTACTTAAGTGGGAAAATATTTGAAGCGTATTTCAGTACAAAATAGAAATACCGTAGTAGAGTTAAATTTATTTTACTTATAAATGTTATTCATTGTTGTTTCATCAAGTTTCATGATCTTTGAAACGAAAAAGTGAAGAAAATAGGATTGAAGCCAAAATTATCATCCCTTTGATCTACCACAGATCTGTTCCACCACAAATGTGTCTTTAAAATGCAATTTCTCTCATTCTACAATATATTGCGCAGAAAATATGTAATTACGAACCCAAACCTTGATTCTGTACTCTTTATCGAAAATAAATGACATTTCGCTTTCTTTTTATTGGCTGAAAAATACGCCTTTGATAAAAAAAAAGGTGTAGTGAGTATTGAGATCAGCGTCAGAATGTAGCATCCCTGTGAAATATGTAGCAAAAAGGAGAGAAAGATCAAAGCCAGAAATTCAAGACCTAGTTCGAATGAAACCCAGGAGTGATAGCATCGACTTGTGGGCACGTCAAAAATTCAAGAGACCTTTTCTTCCTTTGGCGGGTACCCAACCTTTGCTTCCGGTGAACTTTGTCCCCGAGGAGGACCAGTAACCGAAAACAAACGCTCGTATTAAGCCGTCACGTCATCTCGAAGAAACGAAGCTTATTCAGGTCCGTCCCCCTATGTAGTTTCGACCAGTGATTTGGAAACCGTAATCCCTTTTGTGGCTGAAACAAAATATCTACGCCATGAATCCAATCAGAGCTCGTGTTGTACTACTCCAAATCGTGCAATGGAGTCCGAGTTGATTCGTGGTTGCTCGTGCGTGTAGAGAAATTCGAAAACAAGCCCCAGGATTCAATTGAAGTTCGCCTTCCGGCTTTCATGCCAGACGGCTTCAAAATATGTTTTACTTTTCAAAATTTTCTGTCAAAAGTTATATGAAATGAAATATGAATAAAATAATGATGTTTGAATCAGGCGATTCAGAATTATAACATTCTGTTTGATTTGTAGCAATTATTATTTTCATAAAACCAACTAGAAGCATTTATAAAATTTAAATAAGTAAAATAGTGTTTTGACATTTTTAAATTCACTAAGTGGCACGATATAGAGGCATAAGCCACATTTTGGCGAAAATGAGATTATTATCTACAAAACGCGATAAATTAAAATACATTTTGGTCGTTGTCAAAAAGTTGTGAAATTCAAGTCCCGAGAGTTTTACACATGTTTATTATTTAATATACTTCTATGAATACCACTGGAATAAATTGCTTACATCGAAGTAGTTTTTGGTAAAGTTTCAAAATTTGAGGTACCTTTGTTTAGAAATGGGAAATTAAAATATACCCAAAATGTCCACTCGGTAACCTGTCTCCAAATACAGATTCACAAACTAAAATTGCGAAATAATGACAACAAAATTTTATAAATGATTGATACTCATACGAGTCATTTATATTAAGTTAAAGAATCTAAAAATTATATTTAATAATATTTTCGATAAATATTTTAGATTTGAAGTTGTTTATAAATGTCCCTGAAGTTTCATGTCCACTCGGTAACCCTCATATTTTAGGTTAGAATTGGAAAAAAGTCACTTAAAATATCTAAAAAAATCAAAATCTCAGTACTTTTGGTCCTAGGAAAGTGCTTGAATAAGCAGAAACATGTTTATTGTTGGCAGCTTCAGAAAATTTCTGCAAATTATGTACCGTACTATTTATAATAATGTCCACTTGGTAACCCATTTTTAAAAAATGTTAATTAAATAAAAATATAATCGAAAATCTGGAGACTCAGTCAAAAAAAGTGTTGAAAAAGTAATTTTTACAATATTTTAAAAGTTTTTTATCTCCACTCCATACATTTTAAAAATAATTTTGAAATTTATTTTTCTGCGTTTATTGAATTCCATTCGGTAATCTTCCTAACATGTAAATTATTTATCTTCATTACAAAAATGATTCTTGATCTCTCAAATTGGTATGTTCGTTTTATTTTGGATCACAATTAATGGAACAAAAATACTTTAGCTAGTTTTGAGAAGATTTTGTTTTCAAAAAATCGATAGGCCAAATTTCACAACTTTTTGGCAACGATCCATATCCTGATAAACTTATTTTTGAAATTATTTTTTTTAAATTGAAACTGTAAGATTTAGGGGAGAGTGACTCGATCTGGATAAAAAAGGTTTTGTCTTTATAATAATTAAACATTTTACAGAATAACGAAAAGTAATCCGTACCAAATTGAAAAGAAAATATTCCTTTAAATAAAACCAATAAATAATACCAATATCGTAACAATGATTATTTCAGATATTTATCCGTAATTAATCTTTTTCTGGAGCATTGCACTTTTATCCAGATGAGGGTTTGGGACTACGATCCGGATAATGGTGTTATACATCACTCACAGTATTAATTGATCGATATTTTGTCTCATCACATCGAATAGCATTTCAGCATTGTTACTTTTATACGTTTTCGTCTTGATAAAAGTAATATTTTTAATTATATTGTGAAAAATACACCTGCTCTAATCTCTGTCATATTTACTATTAGATAGAAGATGATGACAGCCACTACTGCCAATTTCAAATGCTGAAAAAATTTATTAAAATATCTAGTTCTTTTATGTTGGCAAAATAGGCGGGTCATTTAAAAAACTTTTAAGTGTAATTTGTTTAATACACCTTATAAATTATTACATTTTGTGTCAAAAGTGTTTACTGCTTATAAATTAAATATTAAATACTAATTAAATTTAGCCTATCTTAAAAGATTCTGGTTAAAATAAACATTAAACTTATTTACTATTATTTTTTGGTTGGCAGCATTTGATAAATCTAAAATGCTGATAACCTAAAACAAAAAAATTACTTCAGCTCAAAAATCTAACCTGTCATGAATTATCCAGATCGGGGAAAATGACACTACCAATAAAAACATATTAATTACATTATTTTTGATATTTAAAAGACTGTTTCTGTGGAAAATTTTAAAGTCAAGTGTTCCGTGAATACAAGGAATAGAATAAATAGTTGTAAAAAAATACCACGGCAATAAAAATGACGAAATTTTCAGAAGTAAAAAGTTACATCCCTATGACGAAAACACATTTTTCAATTTTTTAATTTAATAACAGTAAGTAAGCGGTGATCTGTATTATGACACAATCCCTTTTTAATAATTTTACTTATAGAAAATCACTCCAGTTCGTTTAATTTAAATATATAGTCATGCTTACTTATTAATCAGGTTGGGAACCTATCCAGTTCGGGTCACTCTCCTCTATACGATTTTCCTGTCTATTTAGTATGACTTCTTTATCAAATAATTTCAGAAATTTTGAATATTTCATTCAAACAATTGCATTTTTAACACAGAAAAAACAAAGGATAAAATTTACCTCGATTCCGGGGTAAAAATTACCTGCAACAAAAATTAACTTCACAGGATAAAGTTTACCCAAATATCGGCCAAATTTTCTTTTGTTGATTCTTGACAGCACATGTATTTTGAAAGACGTGAAGTTGTCTGAATAAAAATGTATCCCTATAAAAAATTACCTGCAACAAATTTTATCCTTAGTTTTTTCTGTAAACCCCCTTACTGTCATTGACATATGTAGAGGCAAAAAAAAATCGTGCCCCTTTTGCTACATGACACGTATACGTGCATATTAAAATAAAATATATAACAGAATCCAATTTAATTATAGTTGGGTATCTTAAGGTTTTTGTGGTCACTGAATCCAAATCTGATATCAGATTTTCAAAATTCCAAATGATTTTCAAATTTTCAAAATTCCAAATGATTTTCAAATTTCTAATATTCCAATTAGCAAATATGTTGGGAACTTGTTAAAATTGGTCACATTCAAGTTCTCGAGAGCGCTGAAACCAAATCTGGCAGCAGATTTTCAAAAATTCAAAATAGCGGATTCAATGCGACGGACCAAAATTTTCAAAAATGTTTGGAATTTGATAAAATTGGTCAAATTTAGGTTTTTGTGGTCGCTGAATCCAAATCTGATACCAGATTTGGATTCAGCGATTTCAAAAACCTAATTATGATCATTTTTATTAAGTTCCATACATTTTTGCTAATTTCTTCAATTTTTGGAAATTTTGGTCCGTCATTTTCAATTTTAAAAATCTGCTATCAGATTTGAACTCAGCGATCTCGAAAACCTAAAATAACCAATTTTATCAAGTTTCAAACATTTTTGAGAAATTTGGTCCGCCATATTGAATCCGACATTTTGAATTTTATAAATCTATTCCCTGATTTAGATTCAGCGATCTTGAAGAACTAAATGTGATCAATTTTATTAAGATCCATACATTTTTGCTAATTTCTTTAATTTTTGAAAATTTGTGTCCGCCATTTTGAATTTTGAAAATCTGATATCAGATTTGGATTCAGCGCCCAAAAAACATATATGTAATATGAAATTGTCATATTTTTTTGAAAACTTTTATTTTTGGTGCATTTTTGGCTTGAAAAGTTCATTTTCGCCTGACTGCGAAGGGGTTAAGTATTTGCTCACAGCTATAACCGAGCCTATTGAACCGATTTGCATGAAAATTGGATGGTATATGTGCAACGTCTCATATTCCTGATTCATTTTTAAGGATTTTTTTATATCTTTATTATTTTAGGAGAGATATACGATATAATAAAAAAGCAAATTACAAAATAATAATCAATATCTCTGTAAATAATGAACATATTAAAAAATTCTTAAGAA